>JASDQU010306414.1:67983-83325 GCA_032191745.1 Picea mariana | reverse complement strand
TCTATGATCCATGTTGCTCCCTGTTTTCTAAAAAAACATCGTTTAGGGCCTCAAAATGGCCTCGGAAGTTAAAAACTGCTAAAAATAGTAAATTACCAAAATTGCCAGAAACATGTTTTGATCCAGTTGGAGAAGGTGGGTGGCCACCGATATCCACTTGGATCAGTAAGAGTCTTGTTGGTAAAGGTAGGTTTCCAAAGGAAAGTATACCTGCAGGAGAGTATTATACCTGCCCGAGACAAGACAAAATATGGATATACAAGCGAAATAATCAAATGGAAAAGAAAGTGAAGATTTTTATCCTATATTTCATAAGTAAACAAGAATATATATCATCAAGTAAATGATAGCAATAGCTGCAAAATGTATCCCCAAAAGTCTATCAAAAATGCAAGAGACTAAACTAGCAAATACTAGTTTAACTCAAGTGTAATAGAGAAAGAATTTAGTGACAATACAGAGTTGTTAGGTAGTGTTTTCAGATAATTATTGTAACATACAAGTGGTTGTAGAAAATTTTTTCTACAACAAAAAAATCCAACCACCAAAATGAACAAGTAAACCACCCAAAAGATGCACGATAACAAGTAGTTTAATTATTGCATATTTCAAGCAAATTTCAGTGGTTGAAAAGTAAGTTAAATAAGGAGTTTGAAGGTGTTTTGATGCAGCCCTAATGGATATAGATTTTAAATAATTATAACCAGAGAACTACCAAGCCAACCTAGACGCCTTAGTGGCTCAAGTAACCTTGTGACACTAAGAAAAGATTCCAACTTAAACAAATTCAATATATCTCAAAATCACATGTACCAATGCAGATGATTTTATTTCTCCAATGTAAATTTAGATTAGTGACTTGTCAATGGGTTATGGAGTCTTCTTGTATAAATTTAGGTCTACCACTTCTCTAGGGGTGTAAGCCCTTTTAATCCTAAGAGAAAGTAGATCTAACAAGCTAAGTCTAGGAGGGTGTAAGCCCTTTTACTTCTCCTAGAAACCTTTGCAATATCTTATTTAATTAACAACAATGATAAGCTTGGTGGAGGGTGTATGCCCTTATACTCCTCCAAGGATTTTAGCCAAGAAAAACCTTGAAACAAGAAAGAAAAACCTTGAAACAAGAAAGAAAAACCAACAATATGCAGAAATTTCTTACCACTTACAAGAAGATATGCAAGATAAAACCTTATCTACCAAGATAATTTCATCACCATAGAAAAAGATAAGCTTCCAAGAGATAGTGCTCCACTTAGCTCCATTATACCAGTATTCACCATAGCATTCAAGAGAGACACATGAAGTTTTCCCAAGAGGGGCGGAAATTTCAGCCAAGTAGGTCTTCTCAAGTGAGAGAGTTATGATAAAAATGAAATGAAATGGTCTTTATTTATACAAGAACTCAATAATATGTTTGTCAACATAATATTAGGGTAAAATAAAAAACAAGGGGGTCGACCCCATTAGTTTTTACCCTTTATAAATTTAATTTGATTTTTACACAAAAGAAAACCCTAAATGTGATGTCAAGCACTAATTGGGTGACATTTTGACACTTTTGGAAAATCATTGAGCTTGGAGAGGAAGTCATTGGGCCTCCAAAGGCCATATCTTCATGGCGCAAGGGATTCAATCCATTAAAGTGTCAATCCTCCAACAAGTCATCACCACCATCAAACCTTAGTCCTAGTCAAGATGTCAAGCCCAAGAAGTGTGGTGTAAGGCCTCCAAAGGCAAGTTGTTGGGATAGAAAGGGATAGGTATAAACCTACAAGGTGTCCTCTCTTACATCCAAAGGCAAAATTGAGGTAATGGAATCCAACCTGTGGGGCTTCCTACCCCAATGAAGGCCCAAGATAGGCTTGTTCCTCCAAATCATCCACCAAGAAAGGTCCTACAAAGACAACTGAGTGCACCCTCCTAGGGTCTCAATTCAAATGTATCATGGAAAGTAAAATCACATTTAAGACAATATCCACCCAAACATGTGAATCAAAAATACCTTCTCAAATTAAACAAGTGCTCAAAGACCCTATGCAACTTTCCAAGTTTAGGTATGGGAGGGTTGTCAAGGTGACCTATTGGGTGAGTCTTTCCTCAAGTCAAGGAGTGTTTCCTAGGTGGACCCTCTCTTAGTCATGTAAGGAATATGGAGTAGATGGGGGTAAGACTTTTGGGCATGGGGTTCATGACATACAAGGGTTTGTATTGTCTCATTTATGGGTGGCTTTGTAGAAGGTGTGTTGCACCTTTATTTTCAATGCAACCTCTTTCCAAACCCATTTATTTTCCATTAATTAATTAAAGTACATAACTATTGAGTACTACAATTGGGTAAATTAAAAATTGAAAGGAGTACCAGAATGCCACTTGAATCTAGAGGTACATAGAGTTCCATATGCATGGAAATAAAGGGACACTACATGGAACTACATGGATGTACAAACCTCAACAAGTGAGACATATATATAATGTGAAATTTCTTTTGCAGGTAGAGAACTATTTCATTGTTCTCAAGACCTCTTTGGGCAAGCATCTAGAAAGATAAAATTTTGGCTTTTATCTTTTTCCAGCTACATTCCCTCATGGCCTTCATCCCGTTCTTCCCATGAAATGATGTACAATCCCTTCTTGGGTCAGTACACCTGAAAATCCCAAAATATAAGAAGATTAAAAGGATGAAGTGTGAAAAATGATAAGTATGATCAAGAATGGTACAATGACTCATCAATGAGACCACCTAGTAGAAAACCTTTCCCCAAGAATGACCACTTACTAGGGAACAATGTCAACCACCAAGGTGAAGTAGGGAAAATGGCATAATTTTCAAGTAGACGTTCTATAATCAAAAGCAACTTTAAATGAAACATACTAAAATGACTCAAGTATTAAAGTGACACTTACCACAATACTTGACTTGTACCTCATGGATAAAGACCCATTTTCTTCCAGAAATAGGCCAATGTGGTGAATTCCATCATGATGAACTGGATGAGCGTGGTGGTAAAGTGGGTCTCCATCTGTATGAGTGGACATCATGAGTCAATCCATCCCTCTAAAATCCATGTATGCAACTTAAGGACCTCGATACATTATATCTTTAGTTATCCCTAGAAATGGGGGATAACATCTGGCTCCTACTTGGGGACATGTACTTTCCGCAGAGTGCATGAGAACTTCAGAATCTCTTGGTTATACCTATGCCTATACTAGAACAAAAAACTTTAAAATCCAGGGTGGATTACTCACCCTTCACTCATATAGAAAAATCAAAACTTCAAAATTGACAACTAATCTAGAAAATAAAATTTTATACTCTTTTGATATGATATGATGAAATCAAAATATGTAAATTAACAATGCAAGTAAAGAAAAATGAAAATATGAAATGAAATGCAACTAAAATATCATGAGAAATCAAGATGCAAATGAAATAAATCAATATGACTTGCCTACTCACCTGGGGCATGGGCCTTGAAGAAGTCAATTTTCGTTGACGTAGGGTCAGGGAAGAGATTCATCCATTGGCAATGACATCTTTCTCCCGCTCATAGTAGAAAAGTAATACTTTCCTTCCTTTGACTTCTTCTTGACGATGTAAGGGCCAAGCCATAAAAAATTGTTCCTTTGATCATACTTCGGCTCATCCCTCTTCTTATCCCACATAAGCGCTAAAATTACTTCACTGTAGTTAATGTAAGGTATATTATCAATGTAAGTATATGAAGGCGGTTATGTGTTAACCACATCCTTAATGGCCTTCTCACGTTCCTTGTTTCCTCTAACTTCCTCTTTCTTTAGTATCTTGATTTACCCTGGCTCTTTTATGGCTCCTCTTTTGCAGGCTTCATTAAGTTGTTCCTGCGTGATGTCCACATACTCATCATAATCATTCTCATATTGAAAGGAGAAAGTTGTATCTATTAATTTCATATTGTCAAGTGAGTCCTCCTCTCTTCTGGGGAATTCCTCCTCTGGATGAGGTTCTTGACAAGGAGAGAACCACTAGTATTCTTCAATGTTGACCATCCCAACGATATTCAAAGTATCATGATCCTTTGCCTCATGTTGAGGCCTTTCCTTCCATCCTGTAGCATCCTTTTGTTGTCTGAAAAAAGGATGTCTCAAAACAAATTGATTCCTCTCCAAATTCGTTAATCAGGTCATGACATGATTTTGAGTCTAGATGAACTAAGTATTCATATGATCAAGATTTTGAGCTATAAGAGATATTGGATCCGGTGCAATGTTGTTTGACACCTTTTTTTTGCTTCTACCTTGGCACGAGGATACATAAAAGGATCAATCTTGGAGTAGAGAAGATTCTCTTTGATATTTGCAATGTATTCTTTAGCTTGTTCCAAGGTGGTGGGATTCTTATCCTTAAGGATGAAGCCAAATTTCCCTTCAAAGGAATTCACATAGAGGAGACAAACAACTACTTCAGAAGGGAACAAATCCTTCTGGATTTGGCTATGTAGCTTATCAAATTTGGTATCAAATTCACTAATTGTCTCATTATCCTTCTTTTTAATTTTGTTGAACCAAGTCATTATCATTCTGCTATCCTTCTTTGCTGCCCATCTTCTCTTGAAAAACTTAGCGAAATCTTCATATGTTGCAAGGTGATCGTCAGGAAAACCTTTGAACGACCTTTGAGCATCTTCAGTCAGAGATGTGGCTAGCAGATTCATTGCCACATCTTCATCTTCCACTCCTTCATTTTCCATGTCTCGAACAATGGCATAGAGGTGTTCTTAAGCTATGACAACATTGTTTCCTAGAAAATTTGGCGACCACTTGTTGGTTTCTTTAGGCATGGTATTAGGATATCTAGTGATGGAAACCATGTTCAAGGGATTTTAGAGGTTTTTTTCGAAAGGATGATCCATTGGTGCAAAGGGGAGATTATCATGAAAAAGAGTTTTGACAACGGGGGAGTTAAGTAGAGGATTTCTTCGGTAAACCTTGGAAGGCTTGAATCTTCCAGGGGGAAGGGTATTCTTTGAAGATGGATTATAACATGGTGGAGTTGCCAGATGAGATTTATCTCATCAGGGAAAGAAAGGGAAAGGGAACTTCCCTCAAGCAAAGTCTCCAGGCAAGCTAGGGGTAAAGGCTTTGGGATCAAAGCTTGCCAAAGTGTCATAAGGGAAAGGAAGAGGATTCAAAATCCTCCCCAAAATTGGCGCCAAAATGTTATCGCACATATTGTAGGTTGGGCAAAGCCCAACCCAATCCACAAATGCGGAACAAATATGAGATTATCTACATACTTAGACAGACACTCCCCTCACTTTAGTGGAGGATAAATCCTACACAAGGGAGAGATCCCGATGACCCTAGGGGGATTTAGATGGAAAATGATATAATGAGAGATGAAACCCCTATAGGTCAAAGTAAGAAATAAAAAATTTCTTGGGTAAGAGTCTTGTTAGTAAATGTAGGTTTCCAAAGTAAAGTGTACTTGCAAGAGAGTATTTTACCTGCTTGAGACAAGAAAAAATATGGATATACAAGACAAATAATCAAATGGACAAGAAATTGAATCATGTTGTCCTATATTTCATAAGTAAACAATAATATATATCAACAAGTAAATGATAACAATATTTGAAAAATGTATCAGTAAAGTCTAGCTAAGATGCAAGAGACTAAGCTAACAATTACTAGTTTAACTCAAGTGTAATAAAGCAGACTTAAGTGATAATAGAGGGATGTTAGGTAGTGTTTTCATAGAATTATTGTAACATCCAAGTGGCTGTAGAAAAGTTTTGCTACAACGGAAAAATCCAACCACCAAAATGAGCAAATAAACCACTCAAAAGATGCATGATAACAAGGAGATTAATTATAGCAGCTTTGAAGCAAATTTCAATGGTTAATGAAAAGTAAGGTAAAGAAGGAGTTTGAATGTTTTTTTATGCAGCCATAATGGCTGTAKATTTTAATTRWTTATAACCAGAGAACTACCAAGCCAAACTAGATGCCTTACTGGCTCAAGTGACCTTGTGACACTAAGAAAATATTCTAACTTAAACATATTCAATATTTGTCAAAATCACGTGTACCAATGCATATGATTTTATTTCTCCAATGRAAATTTTGATTAGTTCCTTGTCAATGGGTTATGGAGTCTTCTTTTATAAAGTTAGGTCTACCACTTCTCGAGGGGTGTAATCCCTTTTACTCCCTAGAGAAAGTAGATCTAACAAGGTAAGTCTGGGAAGGTGTAAACCCTTTTACTTCTCCTAGAAACCTTAGTAATAGCTCATTCAATTAAAAACAATGATAAACTTGGTGGATGGTGTATTCCCTTATACTCCTCCAAGTATTTTATCCAATAATAACCTTGAAACAAGAAACAAAAACCAACAATATGCATAAATTTCTTACCAACTCCAAGAAGATATGCAAGATAAACCCTTATTTACTAAGATAATTTCATCACCATAGAAAAAGATAAGCCTCCAAGATATGGCGCACCACTTAGCTCCACTAGACAAGTATTCACTGTAGCATTCAAGAGAGAGACATGGATTTTTCCCAAGAGGGGCGAAATTTCAGCCAAGTAGCTCTTCTCAAGTGAGAGAGTTATGATAAAAATGAAATGAAATGGTCTTTGTTTATACAAGAACTCAATAATATGTTTGTCCACATAATCTTAGGGTAAACCATAAAACAAGTGGTATGAACCCCTTAGTTTTTCCCCTTTACAATTTTAATTTGATTTTTACACAAGAGAAAACCCTAAATGTGACGTCAAACCCTAATTGGGTGACATTTCGGCACTTTTGGAAAGTCATTGAGCTTGGAGAGGAAGTCATTGGACCTCCAAAGTCCATATATCCATGGTGCAAGGGATTCACTCCATCAAAAGGTTCCAATCCTCCAATAATTCATCACAACCATCAAACCCTAGCCCTAGTCAATACGTCAAGCCCAAGAAGTGTGGTGTAAGGCCTCCAAAGGTAACGTCCTTCATTTGTTAGCTCCTAGTGTGTGGTTCATGGCATCCAAACTATGGGCTTCCTGCCCCAATGAAGGCCCAAGCTAGGCTTGTTCCTCCAAATCGTCCAACAAGAAAGGTCCTGCAAATATAAATGAGTGTTACATCCAAGGGTCTCAAGTCAAATGTATCATGGAATGTAAAATCTCATTTAATACAAGAGCCACACAAACATGTCCATTAAAAATATCTTCTAAAATTAAACATGTGCTCAAAGACCCTATGAAACTTGCCAAGTTTAGGTATGGGAGGGTTGTCAAGGTGACCTATTGGGTGAGTCTTTCCTCAAGTCAAGGAGTGATTCCTAGGTGGACCCTCTCTAAGTCATGTAAGGAACATGGAGTGGATGGAGGTAAGACTTTTGGGCATGGGGTTCATGACATACAAGGGTTCGTATGGTCTCATTTATGGGTTCCTTTGTAGAGGGTGTACCACACCTTCTTTTCAATGCAACCTTTTTCCAAACCCATTTATTTTCCATTAATTAATTAAAGTCCAAAACAATTGGGTAACTTAAAACTTGAAAGGAGTACCACAATGTCACTTGAAGCTAGAGGTACACAGAGTGACATTTGCATGGAAAGAAAGGGACACTGCATGCGTGTACACACATCAACAAGCGATACATATATTTAATGTGTGTAACATCCCCATTATAATCTCCAGTTTAATTAATGCTTATGTAGATATAATGTGTGGCTAGAGCCAAAGCGATGTAATATGCGAATTGTATCTCTATGTTTCAATAATCAAAAGTGATTCCAACTGCTAAGGGGACATGGAAAAGAGATGAGGGATGAATTAATCCACAAGAGAGGGGAGTGTCTAGGATAATGGCCAAGAGGGGTCCAAGGGGGAAATACCCATTTATATTAACTTAACCCATTTTCCTAAACTTTCTAATTGTATATGAACCTTCCAATTTTTGATTGAGTGTTCCCAAAGCCAATCATTGAATACATGTAAGAGGGAGGTTGTGCGTGGTCACATCCCATATTTATTGGGGAAATGGGGGTTGAGTACAATCATATTGGGGAAGGGTGTGAGTCAAGAAAGGAAAGCCAAAGGGAGGAAATTCATATGACTTGGGACAACAGTTTGGGGAAAGGAAGTGGATGTGCATGAAGAAAGGGAAAGCAAGAATGAGAGCTGGGGAGTTGGTGCAACCATGGAGGACAAATTATAGAGCAAGATGGAATGCATTTGGAGCTAGAAAATGGAAGAGCCAAGTTGTTATGCATGAGGAGTGAACTCCCGTGTGAGTTGCACTAAAACAACAAGTGTCTGTTGTTGATTTTCTAATAGTTTTCCTAGCAATAGTTTCCCTTGAGTTCCCAATTGAGATATTCCTAGCTACCTATTCTAGAGAGACCCTGATAAATGAATGGCACATTCCTTGGGTTAATCCTGATAAAAGGATGGAACATCCTTTGGTTTATCCCTGATAAACAAATGGTGCAATCCTTGGGTTGGGCAGGTCAGGAGGAAGAAATCTGGTAGAAAAATTGGGATAGATGTATGAGATTATTAGTTGGGTTATGAGTTTTATTGCGAGTGGACTGTGAGAGATCACCCTCTTTTGTGTATTATTAGCCTCATCTTGGGGATTATTGGATGATGATATTTGGAACTGTCAGTCTATGGTTGGGTGGAACGTCTGTCCCAAGTAGTTGGTTGGACAACTCTTGTTTAAAGATAAGTGTTTTATCTTGTTGTTGTGTTATTTACATGTGTTATTGTTGTGCATGAACTCTGTGTATTTGAGTGATTTATATGTTGCATTGTGAATGATTAAGCTGTACTCATGTAAATTCGGTGTGCTTTAGATGCATCTATTCTATGCTTATAGACAAAAGCTAAATCTGTTTTAATTTGTAGTTGAAAGCTACAGGAAATGAGTTAACTATAAAATGAATTAATCTAGTCATCATAACTTTTGTTTTTATGAGTATTCCACACCATAATGTCTATCACTTGGGATGGGGGACATTGAAAAGTGGTATCAAATCTATAAAAAGGGAGATTTTTGTGTGGCGTGGCCATTCTGGGTGGCTGAGAACATTACAAAGAGGTACCAGAGCCCAGTTTTCAACATTGATCCTGGATGGGCCAAGTTAGCAGAATGTTGAAGAGAAAATTCATAGATATTTAATTCTAGAGTGCCTGCAACTTATTTTATTAAATTACTGCAGTAAAATTGAGATAAATTTCATGGGTAATGTGAAGAATTGATCCTCTTTGGAAATTTCAAAAATAAGCAAAATAATTTTTTTTTGCATATTTTTTAGTATGACAACGTCGGCATGATGTGAAGGCCACGTGTCAGCTGACGTGGTAGAATAAAGACGTGTACTTCCATGGTGGAAGGTACATGCTGGACGAGATGATGGTTAAGTGTTGAGTGTGGAGCCATGTGGCAGGCCAACTGGTAGTCCCATGAAATAATGGTAAGATCTTGGAGTTTGTCCAAGTGTTAAACTCTCATGAGTCCACAAGTCTGCGTAGATGGAAAAATGGTTAACTGTTGAGACTTATCAGACAGACTTATGAAAGGAAGGTTACAAGATTATGAGTCCATGAAGTCCGCATAGATGGAAAAATGGTTAAGTGTTTAGAATTCTCAGATGAACTTATGAAAGGTAGGTTACAAGATTATGAGTCCCCAAGTTTGTGTAGATGGAAAAATGGTTAAGTGTTGAGACTTCTCAGACGAATTTATGAAAGTAAGGTTACAAGATTACGAGTCAGCGAGTTCGTGAGGTCATGAAGGAAAAATAAGCTAAGTGTAGGTGGCGGGTTCATGGAAGGTGTTATGAGTCCACGATTCCACCACTAGTGAGCCCATGAATACAGTAATTTTTCTAAGAATGGGAGAAAGTTAAGTGCAATGGAACTAGAGGGTGAAAATTGGAGAACGCGGGCCTTAAATGAAGAAGAGATATGATTTATATCCATGGTGAATCCATTAAGACAAATCAACGACATATATCTAATCAAGAAATTATCATATGGTTGTTGAGTGTTTCTACTATGTTACACGTGCTAATGAATATTCCTTCACTGTTTTTCCACTAAAATTTTCAGCTCAGAGCTCGGATTGGAGAAAACGAACAATCATTTGAAAGTTGTTTAAAAAATGAATGAATTTAAGGAATCCTATTTGGGAGTAGTGCATTCATATTATTCATAATTTAAAATGAAGAATGATCTGTAATCTAATTGATAAATATTTTGCAAAATGTTAAATCCTAACAACAATTATTGCATGCACATTCTTGCAGAATTAGAGATACATAAAAGAAGACCTTAGTTCCTACATGAGAACTAGAGACATGGAGGATTCTCAAGGGATTTACATCCATGAAGAAGAAATTTGAGGTCTGCATACTAACATGGGTAATGATGACACTGAGTCTAATCAGAGAAGAGATAGGCAGGGCACTGTAACTATGAGAAGCCTCCAAAAAGAAGTGCATATCTATAGGGCTGATAATGATAGAATCATGAAGGCTCAAGAAGAGATAATTAAAAGCCTAAATATGCTACACAAACAAGTTAACGAAGACTCTGACACCAAACAAACAACTAGTGCTAGAAAAGTATCAACATGAATATCCCATAGAAAAATAGATGATCATGGGAATGATAGGTAGTCAAGAAGCATGAGTAGACGCCATCATTCTCCAAGAAATTTCACCAGAAGAGATCATGCAAGTTCAGGTCTAGGGAGAAGCCCAAGTGTGTCTCCTGTTTGGAGGCAAAGGAGAAGACCCGAGGCAAACATCTTGCAGGGTGAACTTAGAAATATTAAGCCACCAACATTCAATGGCGATCACAAGAAAGGAGAATATGTTGAGGCCTGGCTGTGGGAAATGAAGAAATATTTCCAGCCATATGATTACCCATCCCGGGTAGAAGATAGAATTTCCACCTACCACTTGCAAGGGAAGGAAACCATGTGGTGGGATAAACTTAGGAAAACCAAGAAACTTGATGAGAATAGATTCTCATGGAGTCAGTTCAAGGGATATTTCCAAGAGAAATATTTGTCCAATCATTACTATGAAAGAAAGATGAAAGAGTTATTTGAACTCAAGTTGGGAACCATGACAATGGAGGAATATGAGAAGTGGTTCTTTGAATTGTTGAAGTATGTCGACTTCATCAAGGACGAGAAAGTAAAAATACAAAGGTTTCTAAGTGGGTTACCCTCTTTGTATAGTGATAGGATTCTATATGATAACCCCAAAACCTTGGAGGAAACCATAAGGAGAGAAAGGCATCTATATGAGCAGAGCAAAGGAAGACCAGTTTTCCAAAAATCTTGGAATGACAAGATGAAAGATAAGAAGGATCAAAGGCATAAGGGTTTTAAGCCACCCTTTTTCAGGAATAATTTCCAAGTGAATTAGCATGGTCAAGTCACACAAAATGAACACAAGAATGCAGATTCATTTGGAAAAAGGCCAAGGTAGCCACCAATGCAATGTTGGGGATGTGAGGGAAATAATCTATATAGGATTTCCCTCACAAAGGAGAAATAATGAGGACTTTACACAACATTGAAGAGGTTGAAACAATGAAAGACATGGGCATAAGCATGCCAAGGATTTATACAACCTTGGATAACAAGAAAGATGAATATCAATATCCCATGATTGAAGTGGAAGGTAAGATCAATAATGAGCCCATAGCAATTTTAATTGATTATGGAGCTCACCATAGTTACACAAATGCTAACATTGTTGAAAGATTTCACTTGAAAAGAAGTAAGCATAAGAAATATTGGTTAGTTCAGTTAGCCACGGGGGCTAAGGGGAAAATCAATGAGTTGGTTAAATATTGTCCGATAGACATGAATGGACTCAACACAAAGGTGGATGTAAACACCACACCATTGGGTTAATATGATTGTCTAATTAGAATGGATTGGTTGAAAAAACATCATGTTGTCCTAGACTGTTACAACAAGAGAATTACATGTCTTAATGAGGAAGGGAAACAAGGTAAGATTCAAGGCATTCCAAGAGCTGTAGTCATTAGAGAGATTTCAACTATGCAGTTGAAGAAGATCTTCAGAAAAGGATGTCAGATGTTTTCAACCCATATTGAGGATAAAACCAAATACAAAGTGGAAAGCATTGAAGACCATCCAGTTTTGAGGGATTTTGAAGATGTTTTTAGCTACCACCAAAAAGAGACATTGATTTCTCTATTGATTTGGTGCCAGGAGTTGCCCCAGTGTCTAAGACACCTTACAGAATGGGAAACCCATAACTAAAAGAGTTGCAGATGTAGCTTGAAGAAATTTTGAAGAAGGGGTATATACGCCCAAGTGTGTCACCTTGGGGAGCCCCGATTATTTTTGTGAAGAAGAAGGATGGAACCTTAAGGCTGTATACTGATTTTAGGAAGCTTAAAAAAGTTACCATAAAGAATAAGTATCCTTTGCCAAGAATTGATGATTTGTTTGACCAACTGAAAGGTGAAAGAATCGTTTTAAAGATTGACTTGAGATCATGCTATCATCAAGTAAGGATAAATGAAGAATACATAAGAAAGAAAACATTCAGAATACAATATGGGCATTATGAATTCACAGTAGTGCCATTTGGGCTATAAAATGCCCCAACAATTTTTATGTGCTTGATGAATGGAGTGTTCAAGGAGTACCTGGACAAGTTTGTGATTGTGTTCTTAGATGATATCCTTGTCTATTCTAAATTAGAAGAGGAACATGAGAAACATTTAAGAATGGTGTTGCAAGTATTAAGAGAGCATAAATTGTATGCTAAGCTAATTAAGTGCATCTTTTACCAAGAAAAGATTCACTACTTGGGGCATATAAGTTCAACAACATGGATAGAAGTTGATCATGAGAAGATAGAGGCCATTAGAGGATGACCAATGCCAAAGAATGTGACATAGGTCAGATCATTCATGGGTTTTTCTGGTTATTACCGAAGATTCATAAAAGGGTTCTCAAGGATTGCAAGTCCAATCACTTCTTTGCAGAAGAAGGGAGTGAAATTTGAATGGACTTCCAAGTGTGAAGAGAGTTTTCAACAGTTGAAGGAAATATTGACAAGTGCACCAATATTGAAGATTGCAGATCTAAATGAAGATTTTGTTGTGTGCACTGATGCATGTAAGGAAGGACTCGATGGAGTTCTCAGTCAATTGGACCATGTGGTATGTTGAGTCCAAAAAATTAAAAGAGTATGAGAGGAATTATGCTACACATGACTTGGAGTTAGAAACGTTTGTAAATGCATTAAAAATGTAGAGGCATTACCTTATGGGTAAGAAATTCGAGCTAAGAACATACCACTATGGTTTGAAACATTTTTTTGGACAACCAACACTAAATGCTAGATAAACTAGATGGCTAGAATTTCTGAGTGAATATGACTTCGAAATTAAGCAAATAAAATGAAAATAAAATCAAGTGGTTGATGTACTTAGTGGGAGATCTCATGAAGTGCATGTGGCATCCATCAACATGTATAGGACAAATTTGAAAGTCAAAATTATTGCAGCAATAAATTTAGATCAACAATATGTGAAAATAAAAGAAACAATACAACAAGGTGATTTTCAATAGAAATTTAATTTTTATGAGTTGAAAGAAGATGAAATTCTCATGTACAAGGGAAAATTATATGTGTCGAATTCCATTGAGATGAAAAATGCAGTTCTAAAGGAAATGCACAATGTGCAATATGTCGGGCAACAAGGATATCATAAGGTAATTGCAGTTGTGAGAAGCCAATACTTTTGGTCAGGAATGAAGAAAGAAGTGGTGAATTACATAGCCATATTTCTAGAATTCTAAAAAGTGAAGACAAAGCATAGACATCCAATAGGTTTGATACGACCATTTCCCATTTTGAAATGGAAGTGGGAAGTTGTCACGTTCGATTTTATTACTAATATGCCCATAACAATGAAGCAACATGATTCCATCATGGTGGTGGTGGATAAGTTAACTAAATCAACACATTTTATTCTAGTAAATACTACACACAAGGAAACAAATATTGCAGATATCTACCTGAAATAAGTTGCTAGGATACATGTAGTACCTAAGGCAATAGTTTCAGATAGAGATCCAAAGTTCACATCCAATTTTCGGAAGGGTTTGTTCAAGGGCTTTGGAACAAATTGGAATATCAATACAACGTATCATCCAGAGTCATATGGGAAAACATAAAGGACTAACATGATAATGTATGTAATGGATCAACCATCAAAGTGAGAATATTATATTCATTTAGTTGAATTTTTCTACAATAATGAGTATCAAGCCTCATTGCAAATGAGTCCATTTGAAGCATTGTATGGTAGAAAATGTAACACTTTGGTGAGTTGGGATAATCTAACAGACAGAGCAATTATTGGGCCATATTTGTTGAAGGAAATGGAAGAGAAGATGACAAGGACAAAAAAGAATTTAAGGGTTGCCCAGGATAGGCAGAAAATTTATGTAGACAAGAATAGAGTTTTCAAAGATTTTAAAGTGGGAGAACATGTGTTTTTGAAAGTGAAGGCAAAGATAAGTTTGCTAAGATTAGGAAGTTGCCCGAAGTTGGCAACGAGATATTGTGGACCTTTTGAAATATTTGAAAAGATAGGGACAATTGCATACATGCTAGCATTTCCTACATCCATGAGAATGCATAATGTATTCCATGTATCATTATTAAAGAAGTATGTACCTGATCCTAACCACATAATTGATTGGAATGTGATCCAGGTGGAGCATGAAGAGGATTTCCGTGTGGAATGAGTACGCATCTTGGATCGAAAGTTCAAATTTCTCAAGAACAAAGCCAGAGGGATGGTAAAGGTTCAATGGACCTACTACGATATTGAATATGCTACTTGAAAACATGAAGAAAACATGCAGGAAAAGCACCCGCAATTTTTTCACAATTTTGAAGTAGGCAGAATGCAAGACTCCATTTTGGAAAGATAGAGTTCCAGAACCACATCTCAAAGTCCTAGCCAATTGTGTTGGGGACCTTAATAAAAAAATGACTCATTCTTTAGGTAAGCCTTGATAAAAATATGGTACATCCCTTAGGTTAACCCCGATAAATGAATGGTGCATTCCTTGGGTTGACGAGTTGAGAGGAATAAGAGATTGATGGTTGGAGCTACTACTGGAGTTGTTAAATTGTAGAATTTTTATTTCTAAGTATTGTGATGTAAATTTGCACACACACACACACACACACACACACACACACACACACACACACACACACACATATCAGCGTAGAGTGCACTGAGGACAAAACACAATTGTAGGGGAGGGGGAATGTAACATC
>JASDQU010306414.1:24000-38352 GCA_032191745.1 Picea mariana | reverse complement strand
TCTCTGATAAGCTGATATGTCGGTGGTCATTCAAGGTTTTTTTCATCTGTAGTAATACTTTCTCTGATCCTTTCTGGGGTTGTGTCATAATATCAGTTTCTAGATCTTTCTTTTGGTCTTTTTGGGGTTGTGTCATTTCAACCTTAACAATCATTCTAGGGAAATCCAATACTTCATGGTCCAAAACTTTGCAATAGAGGCAACTAGGTCTTCTACCAGGGAATTCCTTAGCCATATGTCCCGGTCTTCTGCAACTATAACAAAGGGTTAATCCTCTCTTTCTCTTAAATGATCCCCAACCTTTCCTATACTACACACTAGGATCATGGTAGCTAACCTACAAAAAATTATTTCTAGGATCCTGCATCCAATTGTTATTCCAAAAATTCTCTCTATGCATAGGTATAACATATCTTTCACTATTCTTATTAGATCTACTCATATCAAATATTCTTTAATCTATCAGTGCCCTAGTTTTCAAGCTAGGATAAATCTTATCAAACATACCTAGATCCATACTTTAGAAACAAAAATTTCCACTAATCTTATCTTCCGCAGAGCACAAAGCTTCAAGATCTTAAAAATTTTCACTATTCTTACCTTTATCAGAGCACAAAGCATTCATATATTACCTCTTTTCTTCAAATCAGAATTTTTTCTTTAGCATAGATATTCACAAATCAAGTAATGCGCACTAGAGTGACATATCTATGCACAAAGCTTTCACAATTTCAGGTCAAGTCTTCGCACAAAGCTTATTTTTCCTCAGTTCCCAACAATCACAGTTTCAGGTCAGATCTTTGCACACAAATTCTTCTTCCTTAGTTCCCAACAATCACAGTTTCAGGTCCCGGAAACGAAACCATTTGTTGGCACAGGGGTAGAACTAGGGTTCAACGCTACAACAACGCACCAACAAAACCCTAACTACCGACCCTTTCGGCAACACCTATGAAGAAGATGAAGTCTCACCCGATGTAGAGGCAGGGGTGGTTGCAAGAATCCAGTGTATGCAACCTTAGCTAGGACACATATATGTGATTCTACTCACTTAACAGAGCACTCAACAGTTATATTTATCAATATTTAGTTCTTAGTTACATCGCAGTTAAGCCCTAATTACGGAGGATCACAGTATTCAACCAGATCTAACATCTATTAGATTCAAGCACTAAGCACAGTTATATAAGTCAGATCTAACACCCATCCATTAAGAACTAAGCATCAACAAATCATTCATATATATTAAATAACTAAGCATATTAACATATAAACACATCAACACATCGCACAAAGGAAAGCAACACAACATATACATGGTTCATCCCCACCCTGGGGCTACGTCCACCAACTCTTCTCTTCTTTATTATCTTGGTTCAAGATTCTTATAGGCAAAGAGCATACAAGTTCCACTCCGTAGAGGAAAAGAGATCTGCACACCTCGCTGGATCCTCCTTCCTTGCGTTACATCACAAATCCTTCCACAGTCTGTTACAACCACTTGCACTTATCTCTGTAAGTCTCACACAATATGCACGAAGCATCTACAATCCATACTTAACACTTAACCTAATATCACACAGATATGCTCTTCCTTAGAACTTAGCACAATTTGAAACTACTTTCATACTCACTACATCGCCTTAGCATCTATTTGTACATACAAATTAGGCCTAAACATGGGTAAACCCATGGGCCGACATTCCCATACCTGTTACATAATCCCAATCCCAAAAAGGGCCCTAAAAGGGGCCACGATCCCGTGATCTCTACTTCGTCTTGCACTCCGCCTTCGAAAGCCTGTCGAAGTCCCATAATAGGTCAAACATGACCAAGAATCCTTAAAACTTGGTCAAGGGACAACAATGCTCCCTTCTTTTCTTGGGAGTTAGGTGACAATGGTAAGGAAATAGAGGGTGAGCGACCCTTTTATAGGAGTTGATGGAGTATTAAATGTGACATGATGTTTGAGGAACATATCGATGGATTTGTTGTAAAGTCCTCTGATATGCATAAGAGGACTTTGTAGGAAAGTCCTCGATGGATATCAGAGGACTTTGTACAAAGAATGTCAAATCTCATTGGTGGAGAAGGTGACAACTCCTCCGATACATTGGAGAAGTTAATACAAACTCCTCTGATGCATTGGAGAAGTTAGTAGCAAGTCATGAAAACAAATTCTTCGGAGCGGATCTCATGAAGTTTTTTGAAGGTTATCAACACTTTTGGAGGGGACTCCTCTGATGTATCAGAGGATTTTGTGGTAAATCCTCCAATGAACATTAGAGGATTTTACATTAAATCACCCGAAATCTAAATATTTAACTTATAATTTTCTCAAGTGTTAAGAGTCGAAAGATATAAACTTAGAAAACGTATGAAGCTTGAAATCATGTTAGAGTGGGAGGAATAATCCATCGAGAAGGTACAAGTTGAAGAGTTTTCAAAGACAAAAATGAAGGGGCTCAATTTTCTTGGAGGGGGATTTTCAAGTAAATTACAAGAAAAGAGAGGGTTGTTGGTGCCTAACACAACACCATGGCAACCCTTGGCCCTTTGAATTTCCAAAAAACATTGTTTAGGGCCTCAAAGCAACTTTGGAAGTTTGGGACCCAAAAAACTACCAAGAATATAAAGAACCATTCAGTCAGTGGAAGAGGTGGGTGGTCACTGATATCCACCTAGATCAATAATACAAATTACTACTAGAACAACCGAAAAAGGGAAAAACATGAGGCATTGGTCATTATACATATGAAAAAGGGGTTGACTCACCCAAAACCTTCACTTCTTCTAGTGCAAGGGACCTTGTTGCTTTCAGGGAAATAATTGGGGCGAATCTCAACTAGGAGTAGAAAAGCATTGCTCACACTTGGTAGGGAATTCAATGTAGGGGTTGTAGATGACACTAATCAAAATTCTTAGAGTGGATATATTTGGTCCATTTTCATTGAGAATAATAAGAATCTTGAATAAGGAAAATTCCATCGCCACAAAATGGTTCTTTAATTAGGAATATTCCATTCCAAAGGAGTATATTTTCATTCTTACCTATGGTTGTAGATTTTATACAAATATTAAGGGGAAAACCACAACAAATAATCTACATTTGATTAAAAAATAAAAAATGAGGCTTTGGGAAGAAACATTTACAAATTAGAAATGATATTTCTCCAATCTCTTATCCTTCCTTTGCTTTGTTTTCCTTTCTCTATTCTTCCCTCATTCCTTCATTTCTCTCTTCTCTCCCAATTCCTCTTACCCTCCTTATGATGCGATATGATTGAATGGTTAAATGAAAAAGAAATCCCTTATTTGACCATTTCACCTTTGTATTTTTAAATTATAAAATAATATGATGGTTCTAATATAGACACGATAAAGTATAAATTGTGACACACGCGACATCTTAATTGACATTGTATTTCACTAAATTCATTAGAATAAACATTTTAAAATAAATATTGAAAGTAAAAGGTAAATTAGGAGATTAGGTTTCATAGGGGATAAAGGTCATAGTGTGTCAAGGGGTTGGATTGTTTTACCTACACTAGGATTTGGATGATTCCTCCCTCATAGAAATGATGGAACTTGTCGTTTTACTTATATTGATTAAAAGTACCTTCTGGTGCTATTACAAAGTCCTTATAATGTTTGTAATAAGAATGCATTTACAATTTGTCGATTTCTAATGAAGAGAGGTATTTTATGTGGCTAACTCGTAATCATGGGTTTGTAGATGAACCATAGGCATTGACAACCATAATTTTCTTCTTGATCTCAAATTATATTAGGAATAAGGCATGGAGTCTTTTCCTTAATAAACAATTACATAGATAAAACCATATTTGAAATAATATCACAATAAGATTTAATGATACATAATTTAAGTAAAAGTTAAAATTTCAAATGGAAAATCGTAATTCTTGAGGTGATTGAATTTTTGCGCTTTTGTTCATTACTTTTGCTACAAGGGATGAAATCAAATTATGTTTGTAGAGATAGTTTTGTGGATATGGGTAACTTGTCTCACCATGGCCCATGGAGTGAGAAAACACATTCTAAAATTTTTTGTAGGGTGCAACCTTACTTTGCCACATACCTCCAATTATTCAATGACAAATATATCTCAAACTAGGAAACAAAACTATTCTATGAAAAACTCATTTGTGTTGATTATACCGTTCTAATGGTGTATGGTATTCCTATTGAAATTTACTATGAAGCCCATGAAATTTATATCAAGTTTACTAAAGAGGGTCACCCTCCATTTCTCAACATTTTCCCCAAATGCATGGAGGTCATAAAACCATGGGGATAATGCATAACTATTAGAAGGTTTTTGACCAACCATGGGAAGGTTGTATGAAGTTGCATAGGTTATGTAGAGGTCATTTTCACATGCAATGAAGTTATGAGGGTTTGTAGAATCATGACATGTATTGTAGAGAATTCACCAAATGTGGATGAAGCCCAAAATCATTTGTTAGACTTTGTATAACTAAGAAGATGTCAAGAGGGTTTTTAGACCGAGGTATGTGGATCCTTGTACTCCATGATGCTTTGATAGTGGTAAATGGAGGTCCAAGATTGAGAAACCTTTAGGAAAACTCTAAGAAATGGTTGAAATACATTTCAATAGTACCAAAGGGAGTTGCAAATGGATATACATATTTGAATCCTAAAATGTTATTCGATACCTTATTCTGGAGGAGTGATAGCTCACTCTTATACCAATTATCTAGATCTCAACGATTGAGATTGGGAGAGGCTTGAAGCTAAGGAGGGAGGAAAATAATGGAAAATTAAACTTGTAAATCCACCATCAAACCATGCAAAGAGAAGGTTCAAGTGTTGGGAAAAACCAATATTGAAACACATCAATATTAGTTCAAACACATTCACAATTTCTCCAAGAAAATAAATAAGAGAGTAAAAGATATGTGGAAAAGAGAATCCATGTTTACAAGTTGAACACTCACAATGCATTTAGTGAGATCCCATGTGTTAGGCATCTCATTCATGAGTGTCAATCTCTCTTTTGACTTTTTTAGTACATTTTAAGTGACTCTTGACTTCACCGAATGAATTCCCATCAATCTGACACTTCATAATGGAGTTAAAACAACTTATTGAGACTCTTGGCTTGGAAATTAATTTGAACTCCTTATAATGTATCAACCATGTATTTTAATAACTTATGCATTAATGATGCTACAACATAATGAAATACCTTCCCTATGACCTAGATCACATTAATCTATAAAATCAATGTATTTTCCATGATTTGATTGGTCCTAAAATCCAGATTATATCCTTCCTCAAGAAGTGGTTAGTGATATCAACCCTATTTGAGGGGGATTGATCCTTAAAGAGGGGTCAAAAGATAGACCCACAAGGGGAATCCCTATGAATCCATACCCATGGAAGTTACAATGTGGAGATATATTAGGATGTGGAGATAGAGTAGGTTTCCCATGAGGAGGGGTAATACCCTAATGGCTAGTTGCTTTCTCACATGCTCATGGAGTTTTCTTTCTTATTTTCTTCTTATTATTATTTTTATTTCAACCCACTATGTGTGTTATTGGACACACACACGACCTTAAAAAAACACACGCACAAATAGTGATGTATTAATAGTAATGATTGGCTACAGGTACATAAGTATGAATGTTAAGCCCTAAAGAGTGGAACATTACCCCTTAATTAGGGCATATTACATTAGTAATGTTATTTTATTTATGTCGGCTTGGGTCCATTAGTTGTAACTGTACCTCCTAGTCTCCTATATATACCAAGGAGACCTTTTCATTTGGAATCATCTTGTATTTGGAAATATATGTGGTGTATAAGGAGGTTTCCCCCTCGAAGAGGATTATTATCTAAAATTATCTCTTTTTCAAGGTGTTGAGTATTTATTCTGAGGTTTTTCTGTGCTATCTTGGTATTTGGTTCGTAACATTTGGTATTAGAGCTCAAGGTCTTTGGGTTTCGCTGCTACATTTGAGACACCTTGGGATTTTCACTATAACTTGTTTTATACGGTGTTTCAGAAGAAACCCCTTGGAGTATATTTAGTAGAAGGATCAAGGTACATGGGGTTACAATTTCTGATCTCGAGGAATTATACTTTCAGAGATATAGCCTGTGTAAGATAAGGTTCTGAAATCATTCTGAATTTAGACATCTCATAATTTTTGCTATAAAAATTTTTCTGTACAATTTTAGACCCTGAAATCTAGAGGTTATTCTTATAAGTTAGCAAGGTATGTGTGATAAAATTTTTAGCTTCTTTTTCATACTAATGTTTTAGATACACCATGTGCAAGATAGGGTATCTGACTAGTCTTATTAACTAGTCTCAAACAAGTCTTCCGGGTAAAACAATGATATCTTCTTTCATAAGTATCCAAATTAAGTGAGACCAATTGCATTGGATAGTGGAAAGTCTGTAGTATTTCTGGTACAAGGTTTAGAATCAAATATCATATATTGTGATCTTGGGACACTTTACAAGTATGATCTCCTGGAAGGGACAAAATTCAACAAGGTGTGGGGAAGTTACCATAACTTCCACTTGTCACATTCAATTTTGATCAGACTTGTGGAATTGCAGAGAAGACATATCAAAGAGATACAAAAGTAAATTTTCAGACCTAGAAGGGACGAAATTTTGGAGATACAGTAGAATAAATATCGTCTAGCAGAACCACCTTGAAATCAAGGTTTAAAAGTGATACTTGTCCAACATGCCACCAAAAAAGGGAACTTCTACACCAATTAAGCCTCTAGAAAATCCTACTTGGAATCTTGATGAAGGTTAAGAAAGGCATAGAGACATAAATGATTTACAAAAGAAGAAAGTAACAAAAGATGAACTACAAGGGATGATGGATTCAAATGAAGCTAAGTTGGAGGCAATAATGGATACTAATATGGAGGGTTTAAAAAGGGAGATCATAGAAGGATTGAAAACTTTTCTAATAGAGAGGAGACCTGAAAGTGAAAATGTATCCCATGAAATTCATGATGAGGACAAAAGGAATATGAATCAAGAATTGAGAAACTCCAACTTTGGGTTGAATACCAACCACTTTCCTAAGATCGATATGAGGAAGTTTGATGACAAGGATCCAATCACATGGATACTTCAGATGGAGCAATTCTTTGATCTACATGATGTGCAACACACACAAAAGGTACAAATTGCTTCTTTATTTTTAGAACCCAATCAATTTGTGTGGTATCGATGGATTTTTTCTCGAAAATCACTTGTCACTTGGACAATGTTCACGGAAGAAATGATAGCACACTATGAGGATACACAGAGAAATATCTTCTTTAGACAATTGATAAATCTCAAGCAAAAGGGTTCATTTGCAGAGCACATTGAGAACATCCAAATATTGAATATAAAGGTAATGGATATTCCACATGAGCACTTGATTGATGTATTCATAGGAACTTTAAAGGATAACATTCAACATGAGGTTTACCTTTGGGAACCCAAACCATTAGAGGATGCATTCAGGGTGGCAATAAATGTTGAAAGAAAAAATATGGCTATGGCTACTAGAAGGACCACTCATAAAATATATCGAGAGAATAATGTTCCATCTTCTAAAAAACCTCAACCTACAAGGTTGACACCTCAACACTTGGAAGAAATAAAAGAAAAAGGTTTATGCTTTAATTGTGACAGCAAGTACAGTAAGGGACAAAAGTGTGGTGAGAAGAAATTATTCTATATAGATTGTGAAGAGGAAGAAGAAGAAGAACAAGAAAAAGAACCATCTCAAGATGAAAACGTAGAAGTGATTTCTTTTGAAGAGTTGACTCCCACGATATCATGTAATGCATTGGATGGAATTAACACTCCTCAAACCCTCAATATGGAAGGATATATCAAAAAGAAAAAAGGTAATAGTACTAATTGATTCTGGTAGTTCTCATAATTTCATTCACTATAAATTAGCCAAAGATCTCAATTTATTTGTATATCCAACGCTAGAGTTTCAAGTAATGATTGCAAATGGAGGAACTATCAATTGCTTAGGAAAATGCAATAAGATCAATCTTACTATGGGGGAATATGTAATGAATAGTCCAATTATTTCTATACCCATGGGTGGTGCCGATGTCGTACTAGGAATCTAATGGTTAAAATCATTAGGAACAATGGTTTTTAATTTTCAAGATTTTTTCTTGAAATTTTCATTGGAAGGAAAAAAAATTGAGTTAAGGGGTATCACAGGAAAACCTAGTAAGGTGATAAGCTCTAATGGCATGAAAAAATTATTGAAAAAGGGTCATCAAGGTGTAATTGAACAAGTATGCTCACTAGATGTTCAAACATCTAAGCCATCTATTCCTCTATATCTCCAAGGGATCATTGATAACATTCCAAAGTATTTGAATATATTCCCAAAGGTCTTCCACCCTCTCAAAATCATGATCATGCTATTCACCTAATTCTTGGGAGTGTTCCTCCTAAAATCAGGCCTTACTGATACCCTTATGCCCAGAAGAGTGAAATTGAGTGTATGGTTGAATAAATGTTAGAGACCTACATTATTAGACCTAGCCAAAGTTCTTACTCTACATCGGTGGTAATGGTACTCAAGAAAGATGGCTGATGGCATATGTGTCCAAATTATAGAGAGCTCAACAAGATCACTATTAAAGATAAGTTTCCCATTCCTGTCATTGATGAATTGTTAGATGAACTGCATGGAGCAATCTATTTAACAAAGTTGGATCTCTGTTCAGGGTATCATCAGATTAGAATGAAGAAAGCATTTATCCCAAAAACATCATTCCGAACTCATGAAGGCCATTATAAATTTTTGTTCATACCTTTTGGCCTTACAAATGCACCTTCCACATTCCAAGGGTTGATGAATTCCATTTTCAAGCCCTTCCTTCGAAAATTTGTGTTAGTAGTTTTTGATAATATAATAATCTATAACAAGTCTTAGGAGGATCATGTGCGACATGTTGACAAGGTGCTACAACTACTAAAGGAGCAACAACTATATTCCAAACCATCCAAATGTTTCTTTGAGGCGAAGGAGGTAGAATATTTGGGTCATATTGTATCTCATGAAGGTGTCAAGGTAGACCCTAACAAGATTAAGGCCATGATGGACTGAACGATTCCCAAAACATTGAATAAGGAGGATGCATTTTCATGGACTCCAATGGAAACTCAAGCTTTTGAACAACTTAAATAGGATATGTGCAAAGCTCCTATCTTGACCACACCAGACTTCAAAAAAACATTTATTGTGGAATGTGATTCCTCGGGAAATGGAATTTGTGTTGTTCTAATGCAAGAAGGAAGGCCCCTTGCTTTTGAAATTCAGCCACTCAAGGGAAAGGAATTACACAAACCCATTTATGAGAAGGAAATGATGGCAATACTACATGCATTGAAGAAATGGATCCCTTACCTAATAGGTAGGCACTTCAAGGTCAAAACAGATCATGATAGTCTTAAATACTTCTTGGAACAAAGACTATCTTCAGAAGAACAACCAAAATGGGTGACCAAGATATTGGGTTATGATTTGAAATCATCTATAAAAAAGGGAAGCAAAATGTTGTGGCAGATGCACTCTCAAGAAAGGATGAAAATTTTGAAGCCTTTCTCTGTGCTATCTCGATCATCCAACCCGATTGGATAATAGAAGCGAGGGATGCATGGAAGAATGACAAAAACATGTGGACTCTCATTCAAAGTTTGCAGCAGGATACTAGTGCATCAGATACATTTACATGGAAAAATGATTCACTATGGTACAAAAATCGCTTATATTTATGTAAGAACTGCCAACTCAAACAAAAGGTACTATTGGGATTGCACACCTCTCTGGTAGGAGGGCACTCAAGATTTTTTTAAACCTACCATAGGGTCAAGAAAGATTTTTTTTGGGATGGCCTTAAAACTAATGTTCAAAGGTTTGTGGAAGAATGTTTGATTTTCCAACAAAAGTGGAAACAATTAAGATCCCAGGTATTTTACAACCATTAACCATCCCAAGTCAGCGTTGGGAGGAGGTTTCCATGGATTTCATCAAAAGGTTATCGAATTCTGAAGGAAAGAGTGTCATCATGGTGATTGTTGATAGAATAACCAAGTAAACACACTTTTTTGCACTCTTTCATCCCTTCAAAGCCATTACAATTGCCACCGCATTCATGGAGACAGTTCAAAAGCTACATGGAAGCCCAAAGATTATTGTAAGTGAAAGAGATCCCATCTTCACTGGACATTTTTGGACATAATTATTTTCTTGTTTGGGTACTCAATTGGCTCATAGATCATCTTATCATCCTCAATCTGATGGACAAACTGAGATAATGAACAAATATCTAAAAGGATACCTTCGTTGCTTTGTCTCTGATAAAAAAACACAATGGTTCAAATGGTTACCCTTGCTAAAATGGTGGTATACCACTTCCTTTCATACTGCAACAAAAATGACACCATTTATGGCACTCTATGGATACCACCCTCCTTCCATCACTTCTTATCTAAAATAAAAATCTAAGGTTCAAGAAGTGGAAGATCACATAGAGCATCAACAACAAGTTTTCCAAATCTTAAAGGAAAACCTGACCATGGCACATAATCGCATGAAACAATAAACATATCAACATTGTAGTGAAAGAAGTTTTGAAGTAGGGGATTGGGTGTTTTTAAGACTACAACCATACAAAAAAATGTCCCTCAAGCAAGCCAAGAAGGATAATAAATTATCACCAAAGTAATATGGCCCTTATAAGATGTTACAAAAGATTGGTACTATGGCATACAAATTGGAGTTGCTTGCATCTTCACAAGTACACCTAGTTTTCCATGTTTCATGCTTAAAGAAGGTTATAGGCTACAAGATCCCAGTTCAAACTATATTGCCAAAACTTGATGAGGAAGGAAAAATCATATTGGAGCTTGAAGCTATCACTGACACAAGAATTTACCAGCTGAGGAATATATCCATTTCAGAGTATCTCATTAAGTGGAGGAAAATACTTGCTGAAGATTCCACTTGGGAAGATGAGTCTTTTATACAGAAGCATCCAAAATTATTGAAGCGTTGCGGACAACACTTGTCTGAAGGGGAGGGGCATGTTAAGCCCTAAATAGTGGCACATTACCCCTTAATTAAAGCATATTACATTAGTAATGTTATTTTATTTATGTTGGCTTGGGTCCATTAGTTGTAATTGTACCTCCTAGTCTCCTATATATACCAAGGAGACATTTTCATTTGGAATCATCCCATATTTGGAAATCTATGTGGTGTATAAGGAGGTTGCCCCCTAGAAGAGGCTTATTATATGAAATTCTCTCTTTTTCAAGGTGTTGAGTACTTATTATGAGGTTTTAATATGCTATCTTGGTATTTGGTTCCTAACAATGAACTCCAAAAATCTATTGCGTTTCTATGTAATTTTAATTTAAAACTAGTAACTATAGAAATAGAAATTGATTTGGGAAAAAATGTTTCTATTTTTTTTTAGGTTTAGTATTAAAACTAGAATAGTTATGTTTTCCTTTTATCTTAAATAAATGTATTGAATAAAAAAAATGAATCGCTTGCACATTCTTATTGGAAATTAAATTCCATTTGTTTATGGGTAGAATTATTCTTGTAATAATGAATATAAACACATATATTTATTTCCTTATTTAATATATAATTATGCACTACATTATGATAAAAGCCATAATTACCAAGCCACTTATCAATTGTAGTAGGGTAATTGGTACATGAACAACAAAAATTGTCACATTAGATTATGTCAATGAGACACCCCAGTGGGATACAAATGCAACTTCTCACCTTGAATTTGATCCAAGGAAGTGACAAAAGAAGACAAGTAGAAAGAAAAGAAAATAAAAGCAAAGAAATGAAAATAGGGAAGTAAGTAGATGAAATCAAAATGGGAATATAAAGGAATAAAATAATGGGAGAAGGAATGGAATTTGACTTCCATTTTGGCATTGTTCAACTTGAAGTACATATCGAGAATGTGTTATGTTGAAGCAGTTAAGGCATAGTAGCCTTGTTTCAAGCTTTAGGGTGCTTGTTTTAGTAACTTGTTAAACGTAAACACATAAGGTTGGACACAAGTTTTGAAAGGTCATCCTAAATAGGACCAACAACCATGAATTCCTATAGAAGGAGTCCAAAACTTGAGAATTGAGAAAGACCAAGGTGAAAATATAGTAAAATGAGAGACTTCAAGAGAGAAGAATTTCACAAGGGATATTGTTTAATTGGATATATCTTTATGTAAGCCCCCATTTGTGTGACTTATACTTAATTTACTAGATAGTGTATCTCCTTGTTAGTTCACACATATTGGGATCTTATTATGTTCATTTTCATGGACACTAGAACTATACATTGAAGACGATGATAAATCTCATATGGTTATTCTAAATGGTTCTTAACTTATTAACAAGGAAATGGTGTATTATGGATACAATAACTTTTATGTGATGAATGTTACTTTCATGTGGCTTGTTATTTCATTTGATTTGGAGGTATAACTAATGTATCACTTTATGATTATAATCCATGCATAAATTGGCATCGTGTGTATTCCCTATGATTGAAGGATATATCACATGATTTATTTATGGTATAATTCATGTTTGGCATGGTTAATTAGTACATTGGCGTAATGATACAATGTTTTTGAGGCACTAATAATCTTGTTTTGGAGAACGATGCAGTGCAAATATATGATCCCAAGACCCACACTAACCTAGGTCAAATGTTGGGAGTAGCTTGGATGAATACTAATAATGTGGTGGAAATTATATCCTTGGGAGACGACTTCTACTTAATGAGGACATTTAGTCTAGTGGTTAGGACCTTTTGAGGCATGGGATTAGGAATTATTGATATAGAACCTTTAGTTGTTAGTTCATAAGTTAATTTAGGGTAAAAGGACCAAGGGGTTGGGATTTATTTTGTAACCTTGACCACAATTTTTCCATAATATCATTCAAGTATGGTAAACAATATTGGAAGGGTGTTTGAAAGGGGGATGGGAAATCAAAGATAATTTCTTGGAAAATTATTGTTACTTTTTGGAGGAATAGAAAAGATGGGGACTTTCATTAGGAAGGGGGTTAGTCAATTGTTGGTGGTTTCTGGGGGAAAGAAAAATTGTTTCTCATCTATGATTAGTGGGAGTAGTTTGGAAACTCCTCCAACATTGTTTGAGTGGGAAAGAGTAGGTTGAGTGTGTACCTAGCTTAAAGTTGGGGGTACTAAGGCCCAACATTGATTTTGGAACTTGATTAAAGGAAGAACACCACTACTAGAGGTACTGCGGTATTGGAGCACAAGTGGAAGGGTTTTTGTACATCATAATCTTGAAAGGTATGGTGGTGCAGTAAGCTAGATGCATCTCCACCACATGATTTCTCTGTTCGGTTGGATTTTTGTGACCTACTATTGTTTTTTGGGTTGGGTAGAGTGTATTTTCTAAGTAGGTTACTTAGGAAGTGTTTCCATTTTTTCTCATTGAGATTAAGAATTTTCAAGGGGCATCACCTAATTTTAGGTGTTTTGTTGGTCGAATAGAAAATCGGCCATTGGATGTGTTTTCCCCACATTCATTATTCTGCATTAGGGGATTAGTCTTCACCAATGTAAGTAAATATTAGATATGAAATAATTCCATTACTAATGAATTTTAAATTGACACTTGATTGATATTAAAAGGATTTGGAGAGATATTTTATCAAGTGACAACCCTCCCAACCAGTTCATACTGGATTGGGTTTTTACACTCTAATGTCCAATGTGGCATTTATCTTTCTCAAAATCCAATTATGACACCAATCCCATCGCTCCCCCCACATTTATCTTTCTCAAAATCCAATTATGACACCAATCCCATCATGCCCCCCCCAACCACCCCCAACCCAAATGGTGTAAAAGTTTCATGGAAATCACTCTTTGTCCAAATTGTGGGAAATAAATGCGAAATTAAAATTATGCTAAATACTAGAATGAGTATGTTCGAAGAAAATCAATTTGAGCACAAGAAAGTAAAACCTAAGGTATTTTGTGAGATAAGAAAAAGTGTGTGAATGTACATCTAACTACCCTTGATTTTTGTAGAAGCATGAAATGTATGACATGGGGTTGTACAATGCTTGATATAGGTTGGTGAATTGTAAAAGTTTCTTCCAAACAAAAGTTATGTTCCTTTTACAATTTGTGTAGTGTCAAAAAAGTGAAAATAATAAGTCAACTTGAAACTAATATACAAGTTGAGAAAAATGAAAAGAATATCATTAAATGTAAATCCTAACAGTAA
>JASDQU010306414.1:0-15245 GCA_032191745.1 Picea mariana | reverse complement strand
AAACTTTTGGGCATGGGGTCATTAACATGTGAGGGTCTCACATGGTCTCATTTCCATGGATGCCTTTGTGGAGGGTGCACTGCATCCTTGATTACCTTTCGTTTGGGGCACAAATTTTTTCCAAGCCCTTTAATTTCCCTTTCCTTTATTTTCTTTAGATAATTTTCAAGTCCCCTTTACAAGGTTTCTTGATTTCATGCATTAAATGTGTTTCCTTTCAAGCAAGATACTTATAAGTCCTTTTCAATAGGTGAGTCATTTATTCGCACTCAATACTGTTCATGTGTTTTCACGCATCAAATAGAGACCAATTTTTTTTTCTTTAGACTTGGAAAGTTCCAAATAATCTTCAACTATTGATTGTGAAGACCCAACAAGTTTCCAATCAACTTCAGCTCTCCAGTTCTTCATCATGAAAAGCTAACATAGATGGCTTCTTTTTGAAACAAAAGAGAAGAAAACAAAAGAAGAGATAATAAAAGAAGGAAAATACTTATGCTAATATTCTCACTAAATAGCCCTATGTCTCAGCTCTGTTCAACACTTTACGAAATTTAAATGGAGCTCATATTCCCAAGATATAYCATTTTTCTCCCACATACTTAGCCATTTYTTCCATTTCCCTTATTCTCCACTCTCCACACTTTATACTTAGCYATTTTTTCTTCTTTCCACTCTACTCTCCTTCCTCACTATTCTCTATACTTAACCATTTCCACATTTAACCATTTCCATACTTAACCCATTTTCATTTTTGTTATCCACTTAGTTAATTTTCATAAAACCCACCACTTAGTAATTTTCCTAATTCATTTCCATGCTCATTTTCATAATTAATTTCCATTTTCCATGCCCACTTATTTGTTTTCATTATTATTTTTATAATTCATTTTCCATTTTATTGTTTTGTATTTTCTTTTTCCATTTTTCATATTTCCATTTTCTATATTTTTACAATTTCTATGTTCATTTGCATCATTCATTTCCATTTTCCCATAATTCATTTTCATTTTCCAATTAATTTTAATAATTCATTTACATTTACTTTTTTTCATTTTCCTTTTTCCATATTTCATATTTCATTTCCATTTTCTTATTTTTACATAACTCTATGACTCACGTAACCCTACTACTTACCTCCCCAACAATTAGTCATTTTTCATGACTTACCAAGTTTTACTCTTCTTACACTTAGTCATTTTTCCAAGTGATGCGAGAGTAAAACATGTCCTAGACCTTCATGCCCCTAGGTCTACAGACCCACAATCGGGCTACCCTCAATTTGCACCCCCCATCTTCCATGTTCACCAAATTGCACCCTCATTAAGTTTTGTGCTTAGTCTATTTTTTTTGGAATGCGGGAGACCATACCCTCATTTCCACTTTCACTCCCACATGACTTCATACCCACAATCCTGCGACTCTCATTTAGCACCTCTATATTCCACATTACCCAAATTACACCATTTATACTTAGTCAATTTATTGGGTTTTACATTTTGTCTTTATTGAGTCCTATACTTAGTAGTTTTTGAAGTGATGCATGAGTATTGTTGCAGGAGTCCAAAAATTCCCCATGTCTTGTGTCCCTCATCCGCAATCTCCCATTCACCATAATGCACTCTCCATTCCCCTTTTAGCACCTCACACTTAGTCATTTTTACCATTTTTTATCCCCGCACTTATGCCCTTTACCTTTGCATTCTTGTAACTCCACAAACCCTTCATTTTAATTTTTAAATATTATTTTCTATCCTAAATTTCTTCCCCATTTTCATGGAGCTACCATATTGGGACATGTGGCAGTGACGTGGACCTTTCATTGGGTGACATGTGGCAGTGACGTGGACCTATCATTGGGTGACATGTGGCAGTGGTGTGGACTTATCCCTGGGTGACACGTGGTAGTGATGTGGACCTATCCCTAGGTGACACATGGAAGTGAGGTGGACCTACCCTTGGGTGACACATGGACATGAAATTTCATGCATTCATAGGTTGACTGGGCAATGATAGGGTGATGATTGGGCAGTGATTATGTGACCAAAATATTACCAAGACATGAAGTTTTCTAAGGCACGAGAGCTAAAATAAGGCTTCCATAAGTTCTTATATTTCATACATAAATGTAATGGAGGTGTATGCATTATAAACACTAAGTATTCACCCCCCACAATGAATGTGGGACTAATAAAGGAGAAATCAACTCAAAGGAAAATATTCACCCATGAACCAAATCGATGGTGGATGAGTCTCCATCTTCCAGAGATCATATCTTTTGATCTAGACGTCTGTTTTGGGAAAACTATACATCGTTGGAAATGTAATTTGACAAGGAATAAAATGGGACAAGTTTCAATGGATTAATGGATTATATTTCATATTTCATAAATGACCGTTATAGATATTAAAATAACAATCAATTCTCTTTCCAAGGCTTCCTGGGAAAACTATTTGGAACCTCAAAATCTCGAGGCTATAAGTTGAGATCCAAACCTCCAAATTTATCTCAAGATGGCTCATTGGAAATCTAGAATAATGAATATTGTTTCTAGAATGGTTTCCATGGCTGAGAAGTCACTTATCATGCTCATAAAATTAAAATACAGTCTATTTTTTCAGGCAATCGACTTCAAATTTTGAAAATAAAAGTTTATTAAATAAATTTTATAAAAGGGTGAGGTGGGTCCCACTTGGAGGCACCAATTTCAATGACCCAATTCATTAATAAATTTTTAATCAATCATTGATTTAAAGGATCTACTCTTTGTTGTACATATTGTCATTGATATGCTGTCATTGATGTCAATAGTCGATGTCATTATGATGTGATGATAAGTTGTTATGATGAATTATCATTGTTGAGTTATCATTGATGAAATTGTCATTGATGTCAACAGTATAACAGTTAAAAAATAATGCAAATTTCAAAAAGTATGCAGAGAATGAAAATGTTAGACAATATGCAAATATCAAAGCTCAGAAGGAAAATCGCATTGCAGAAACATGATCAGGTCAAATCATGATCATTGGATACACAAGCACCAGATCAAGGGCATGGATTGATTGCAAAGCGCGAAGGGAGAATTAAACAACACGTTAATTCCAATCCCACAATTATTCTAGAACACTGATCGTCACCCACCAATAGATCTATAGTTGGCATCAGTTCCACTACCAAACGAGCATTTTCCATTGCAGAACTCGACAATAGTTTTAAACATTGTGCTAGTGAGGACCCCACAATAATTCCCGATTGTTGATATGCTCTGAGAGCATTCTTGACCATTGGATCACGTTGAGTGGAAGGACAGAGTAATTCATGGACCATAGATCATGGAAGTGACATATGCATGGTCAGCCCGACATTTACCACTTGTGGAAAAATTGACCAAAGGAAATGTGCATGAAGGAATTTTAGCCGAAGCTGAAGTTCCAAAGTAAACGTGAGCCGTATGATCTAAGGAGTAATTCGAAAAAAGTTCTGACCATTCGATATGAAGTAGATATATATGATAAGGTCTTAACTAGAGTCCCCAAGAACTCGAATTCCCGAAAACCATCCGATCGTAGGTAACTTTTTGGGAAAAAGAAGAGTTGTTGGATTTAAACCAAGGAAAAGCAACATCACAAACAGATCGAGCCATCGATCTAAGATCACGATCAATGAACAACATTCATTTTGGGTTAAAATTTGTGAGGAGTTTACACTTTGGGTAATCTCACTTCGAGTAAAATGAGAAGTAAGAAATATGAATTTAATCGAAGTTCCGAAGTCATGAACTTTTGTCAACCATCCGATCTGAAAAACCCCTCAACCATTGATCTATTCAAAGCGCGCCAAGGTATCAGTGGTCAACTTCGACGCTGACCACTTCAATAGAAAAGGGTTGAGAACAAGTAAGATTACCCGAAGGCTGAAGTCCCGAAGTAGACACAAGCCATCTGATCTAAGGAACACATTAAGAAACATCTCGACCGTTGGATCAAGGAATGTAGAAGGATAGGATAAGCAAGGCAAAATGCCTGAGATCCTAAGTACCCGAATTCCCGATAGCCATTGGATTGAGTTAATATTTTTTAGGTTGAATGAGGACCATTGGATTTGGACAATACATGATGGTCATTGGATCAAAATAATGGTCAACTTCGGCATTGACCACTTCAGCGAAAAAGGATTCAAAACATATGAGTTCACCCAAAGGTCGAAGTTCTGAAGTCTCTCTCAACCATCGATATGAGTTACATTTTTGGAGTTAGGACAACCATTAGATCCAGGAGAAGAACACGTGCCACATGAGGAGATCCATGTCAGCAAGGACATGTGGCACAATCATATCATGACAATTGTCAAAGTGCAGTTGGAATTTTAGGTATGCGTAAGTCACAAATCTAAGTGACATGTGGCAACCACTCAGTCAATGCCACGTCAACAAGTAATGTCAACAATTTACGTCACTCTAGGATTTTATACTTCGAGAGTTTCACCACCAAAAAATACTTGAAGTCCCAAAGTTTCGAAATGAATGAGAACCGTTCATCGTGCAAATAAAATCCAACTATCTAATCTACTTCGTTGAAACAAACTCTAGAAGATTGAAGAACGATGAAGGAGAAATCACTCGAAGCGTCAAAGGTCGAAGTCAATGCTAACTGTTGATATACTTTGAGAGCGTTCTCAACCGATGATCAAGTGTAGTGGAAGGATAGCGTAAGTGGAGGTGTTAACTGATAGCAAGCGGTCACCATTGCTTTATGACTTATTCAATAGGTAATCAGTACAAAGGAATTGCTACTCCAGAATTCAGGAGCCACGAATAGCCAAAGTTACGAAGTAAATGAGAACCATCCATCTGATTGTGACATTAAAAAATGATCATTGATTTTGATAAGTGATCAAGAACTCATCGGCTTAGGGCTTGGTCACCACCTACGGTCGTATGGATTAAAGAAACAAAGGGTGAAAGAAGAGGCATCACTTAGACAATAAGCCCATGGTTCTGCGTAGATGGTCACATGTAAATGGTTTGAAGGAAGCGCCTCTACAGAATTTGATTTCTGCAATATTTGCAGAGACATGAAAATAAGTTAAATTAAATCGATCCATACATGTGATCGATTAATGAAAAACAAATTCATTAAATTGAAAAGGCTTCTCGATAATATTTGAATAAAGAAAAATAAATGAGATTATTGTTAATGAAGAGGTGAGATGGTCCAAACAAAGGGACACAATGTTTCATAGCTCACACCAGCTCGAAGAATATATAAACAAGAAATAATGGAGGGAAGAAAGTGTAGTTGAATTTGTTGAAGTATATATATTTATATATAATGGTTTGAATGAAGGTGCATTCTATCAAGTTGGTTCATGTTTACAAGCTGGGTCTTGTATGAGGATTGGATTCCTCACATCTCAGTTGGATCTAAGATCAACAAGATAGGACTTGTTATGAGGGTTGGATTCCTCATTTCTCAGTTGGATCCGAGAACTACAATTTGGGTCTTGTAACAGAGAGTTGGGTCTCTCATAATTGCTTGAAGTTGAGGATATTCAAAGATTGATCTTATGTATTCATTCAAGTTAAATAAATAAATAAAATATTTATTCTTTTATATATTGGTTGAGGAAATGAAATAAATATATGTTGTTCAGTTAATTTATGAAAAGTGGAAAATTGTCCAAATTTTTGTGACACTGATTCACCCCCCGCCCTCTCAGTGTCAAGTATCCATTTCAACAATTGGTATCAGAGCGGGTGCCTTCAACAAAGTTTAAACACTGAACGTAGATTTAAAAGAAATGGGTGGAAAAATTATTATATCCACAAATGAAGCTCCCTTATTTGATGGAACAGATTATTTACCATGGAGGGAAAATATGAAAAGATATCTGAATTCAAGAGGATCTGGAGTTTGGGATTCAATAGTAAGTAAGCCTTGGCACTTAACTACTTCAAAGAGCAAAACCAAAATTGCAAAGGAAGCAAGGGGAAACAATTCAACAGCCTTAAAAGCAATCCAGGATGGATTGTTGGACCAAGTCAAAGATAATATGAGACACTACAAATCTGCTAAAGAGTTATGGCTCTAACTAGAAAATTGTTATCAGAATGAAACACAAGAAGAAGAGAAATCATATCAAAGTGAGGAACAAGACTCAGATAAGGAGAATTCCAATAAGACTGAAGAAAATAATATGGAGAAAAAGATTTCTAATCAGAATGAAATGCATGATTTGATCTCAGTGAACAATGAGGAAGACAACCTCATCAAGGAATTGAGGCATACCCCAGTAATCACTAAAGAAAAATTACATAATCTTAAGACTGATGTTACAGTTGCAATAGAAGAGATTTGTATGCAACCAAGAAATTATATACATATTAAAGTTTCTGTGGATGTTCTTGACCATATTGAAAATACAGTTATGTGCACTTTTGAAGAGTTGAAGAAACTTCAATAGTTAGATCAATCTAACCATGAAGAGTTTGAACATAAAGTTCAACTAGAAGACAAAGAAAAGGAGATCAAAAGATTGAAAACTGAATTTACTAATCTAACAGAAGACATGGAAGAATTAAAAACACATGACAGTAAAAGAAAAGAAGTACTAAGAGAATCAAAATAATTAGTTAACAGTCTAAACACTCAACTTGAGGAAATTAAAGAAAGTGAAGAAGACCTAAATATCCAGTTAACAAGGAAAGGAAGTTCTTACCACATGTTGGAATTGGAAATCATCAATTTCAAAAAGATAAATGAAAGTACTAATGCAGATCTAATGACTCAAATTGAAGAAGCTAAGAAAAAGGAAGAAACCCAGAAGATCCAAATAACTAAAAAGGAAGAATCATGCCAAATGTTTGAATTAGAAGCCATCAACCTCAAAAGGATTCAACTAGAATATGAGGAAGAAATCAAAATATTGAAAACTAAAGTTTTTGATCTAACAAAAAATATGGAAGAACTAAAGACATATGACAAAGCTATTAAATGCAAAGAAGTCTTGGATGAGACAAAAGAATTAGTCACAAATCTAAAGACTCATCTTGAACATGCTAAAAAAGTGGAAGAAGCCCTGAAGATTCAGTTAACTAAAAAGGAAGAATTATGTCAAATACTAAAGTTAGAAATAGCCAATCTCAAACAGATGAATGAAAAGACAAATAAGATTGTCAATTTCCAGAATAGCTCAGCTATCCTAGATAAGATTTGGAAGAGCCAAAGATCAACTGATGACAAAACTGGTCTTGGATACAATAAGAAAGAAGATAATGACAAATGGAGCACCATTTACAAACACGAGAAAGGATCATTCTTCTCAAAAGGAAAAGGTGCAATTACAAAGCAATTATAAGTCATGAACTTTGTTAAGGAAGGACGCTATAGAAGTAAAAAGGAAGAAGAAAATCAAATGACAGATTTCTCAAGCCAAAATAAAGTCAAGAATGAAAACACCTTNACATTTACAAACACGAGAAAGGATCATTCTTCTCAAAAGGAAAAGGTGCAATTACAAAGCAATTATAAGTCATGAACTTTGTTAAGGAAGGACGCTATAGAAGTAAAAAGGAAGAAGAAAATCAAATGACAGATTTCTCAAGCCAAAATAAAGTCAAGAATGAAAACACCTTCAATGGCTATTTCTTTCTTGTCATAGATTTGGCCATAAAGAAATGGACTGCAATAAACTAGAGAAAGGATATACAAGAAAATCCAAAAACTCAATTAGATGCTGGAGATGCAATTTTGTTGGGCACATAGCAAACTTTTGTCATACAATGAGATGTTACAACTGTGATAGGTTTGGGCACAAATCCCAAAACTACAAGAATACAAAAAGTCAATATTTGAATAAGTCATTCAAGTTAGTGAAAAAACCTAATAAAAGTTGGAAGAAGAAAGGAGATGAGAAATCTCCAAAAACACAATCAGAAAGAGAAGATCCAAAAAGAAGAATATATCATAGAAAGATATGGAGAAGAAAATCTGGAGGAGAAAGCAAGAAAGATGATATTACACCTGAAACTGAAGAAATTAATAATAAGAACATGATGGGTGAAGGTCCTAATAAAGAATGTGAAATTCAAAATGAAATAAATCAAGCCCAAGAAAAGGAAGTTCCTATAGAATAATATGGGACAATATCAAATTCTGATGAATTCATAATTTGTTAGCCAAAGAAAGAAAATACAAAAAGAAATTTAAATTGGTTTCTACAAAATCAAAGGATTATGCCAAGCGTTTTTTAATTAAAAGGAGAAGAGACCTTGTCAGGAAGAGCTACCCTTTAAGAAACAAAGGGGGAGAGTAGTCAGAGGTAGAGAGAGCATATTGACAGGGGGAGTCATTCAATTATGGAAGGCAGAGCATGAATGTAGGGGGAGTTACCCAAGTTCATATTTTGGTCAACAAAATGCAGACCTACAGAGGTTGATCATAAGGGGAGAAACCCTTTTCCATTGATGTCAAAGGGCGAGAGTAACTTCATAGAGAAAAGAATCATCACAGGGGGAGTTTGTGTATGAAGTTAGCGTGTTGCCCTCAATGACAAAGGGGGAGATTGTTGGATATATTTTCATTGATATGTTGTCATTAATGTCAACAATCGATGTCATTATGATGTGATGATAAGTTGTTATGATGAATTGTCATTGTTGAGTTATCATTGATGAAATTTTCATTGATGTCAACAGTATAACAGTTAGTAAAGAATGACAATGTCAAAGAATATGCAGAGAATGAAAATGTCAGACAATATGCAGAGATCAAAGCTCATAAGGAAAAGTGCATTGAAGAAACACGATCAGATCAAGTTGTGACTGTTGGATACACAAGCATCATATCAAGGGCAGGGATTGATTACGGAGCACGAAGGTAGAGTTAAACAATGTGTTAATTTCAATCCCGCAATTAGTCTAGATCGTTGATCATCACCCACTAATAGATCTATGGTTGGTATCAGTTCCACTACCAAATGAGAAGTTTCCATTGCGAAACTCGACAATAGTTTTAAATGTCATGCTAGTGAGGACCCCACAATCATCCCTGATCGTTGATCTGATCCAAGAGAATTATTGACCGTTGGATCAAGTTGAGTGGAAGTACAGAGTAATTCATGGACCATAGATCATGGAAGTGACATACGCATGGTCAGCACGACATTGACCACTTCGGGTAAAATCAACCGAAGGAAATGTGCTTGAAGGAATTTTAGCTGAAGCCGAAGTTTCGAAGTATACATGAGTGTTTGATCTAAGGAGTACTTCAGAAAAAGTTCTTACCATTCGATATGAAGTAGATATATATGATAAGGTCTTAACTAGAGTCCCCAAGAACTTGAATTCCTGACAACCATCCGATCGTAGGTAACTTTTTGGGAAAAAGAAGAGCTGCTGGATTTAAACCAAGGCAAAGCAGCATCGCAGTCAGATCGATATGTCGATCTAAGATCACAATCAATGAACAACATTCATTTCAGGTTAAAATTTGTGAGGAGGTTACACTTCGGGTAAAACGATAAGTAAGAAAGCCGAAGTTAACCGAAGTTTCAAAGTCATGAAATTTTGTCAACCGTAAGATCTAGAAAACCCCTCGACCGTTGATCTATTCAGAGTGCACCAAGGTAGCAGTGGTCAACTTCGGCGCTGATCACTTCAGTAGAGAAGGGTTGAGAACAAGTAAGATTACCTGAAGGCCGAAGTCTCGAAGTAGACACAAGTCATCTGATCTAAGGAATACTTCGGGAAATATCCTGATCGTTGGATCAAGGAAAGTAGAAGGATAGGATAAGCAAGGCAAAAGACCTGAGATCCCAAATACCCGAATTCCCGATAGTCGTTGGATTGAGTTAATATTTTTTGGGTTGAATGAGGACCATCGAATTTGGACAATACATGATGGTCATTGGATTAGGATAATGGTAAACTTCGGTGCTTACCACTTTGGCGAAAAAGGATTCAGAACATATGAGTTCACTCGAAGGTTGAAGTTTCGAAGTCGCTCTTAGCCGTCGATCTGAGGTACATTTTAGGAGTTAGGATAACCGTTATATCCAGGAGAAGAACATGTTCCACATGAGGAGATCCAAGTTATCAAGGACACGTGGTGAAATCAGATGATGACTGTTATCACTGAAATTTCGTCCACAAATGGTTACAAGAATTCAGCATCGTCAAATAGTTATGAAGTCATCCATCGATGTGAATTAACACAAAATCATTCATAAAGGGTCAAAAACTATACAAATAGTGAAAAAATTGAAGGGCGCTATGAAGACACTAGGCGCACGCGCACATGCGCGAAACAGAAATGCAAGATTCACGCACATGCGCACGATGCGCGACTGTTGTCGCAAAAATACGTGCACCTGAGAAACGACACATTTATGAGAGTGGTCGGCCTCCAACCCACTTTTGGTTCAACTTCCAAGTTGATTTGACACTCAAATCTGGGTTGGATTCGATTGGATGGCTGGTCAAAGACCTAGAAATGCCCTAATTAACCTCTTTACACACTACAAACTTGTTGAACAATAGCTCAAAGGAATGCTATAAAAAGGCCATGGATACACTTCATTTTTCAAGGAATTTCATAGCAAATTTATGCTGCCACTATTCTCTTGAGGACTCTTCTATCCTTGCCAAAGAGTATACTTGATTCATTGCTTTGGGCAATCCATCTCACCCCTTGAGTGGATTAGCAAAGAATTCTTTCACCATTGTCATTTTCCTTTTCAAAGTTGTAAGAAGAGCTTACTTGTGGGGGTCCAAGAGCCCTCCCTTGGAGGAAGAAGGGACTCATAGTCCCCTTCCTTCTCGGTGTTTTCTTTCACTAATATCAGCCTTATCATTGGTGACACGAGTCTCATTGTTTTTTTTGTCCTTATGTCCCTATGTTTATAAATTTAGTTGTTGTTTTATTTCTTAGTTGAATTCTTAGTTGTTGTTTTATATTTCTTTTTCTAACACTTTTCCTTCCATCTTTCCTGCTCAACAAACCCAACTAAGCTTGCAAGCACATCTATTTTTCTCATTAAGGTGATGAAAGAGGTGCAACAGATTGGTGACTCTGCTGGGGAAAGGTATCAATTTCCTACCCCATTTGGGTTTTTCTAGCTCTTCTTTTGGTTTATTTAACTTGTAGGTGCACTAACCGGCCTAAGCCGACCTGCCAATCATCCAATTCCAAGTTGAATTGGGAGAATTCCATCCATAATTTTCATTCTCTTCCGTGTGACACTTGTGCATGGGTTTTTAAACCCACAGACGTGCATCGTGCGCACATGCGCTCAAGTTACATTTTTGTTCTACGCACATGCGCTTTTTAATTCTTTTCTGTCTGCGCACATGTGCTCTGTATGCCTCTGTCTCCACTGAGACCTGTGCATCTGTGCAAAAATTCACATTGTAAAGTTGTTGAGATGTGGGGAAGGCCATTAGCCTTCTTAAAAATGATTTCAAGCATGTTTTAAAGTTGCACCACACTTAGTCACCTCATCATATAAAGGGGTTAGTCAAAAAACATAGGCACTTAGGGGGTTAAAATCAATTTCCTCTTTTGCTTTCATTTTCGCCACATGGATGGCTTGTTTTGACTCACAATATAAGTTGGAAATCATTTTTTAATCACATTTAACTTGCATTGGGACTAGAAGTTGGATAAACAATCGCTTAGTATTCTCTTCTCTCGCGCCTTCAAGCGACCTTGAGAATCAGAAAAATATTGTGAAACGATTTCATCTCCCTTAAAGAACATTAAAACCTTTAGGAGAGGACAACAACCCTTCTTGGGACTCCTCTTAGTTTATTTTTTCAAACACATCTTAATATTGTAATGGGTCCATACATGCCCACATGCTACAAAGATAGGATAGTGTTGAAATTTGCTTTCTTAGATCAAATCACTAGGGAAGTTTAAAGGTTTTGTAACGGGCCCATACATGCCCACATGATCAATCTAGGATAGTTTCAAAGCTTTTCTTAGATTACATCACAATAGGGAGTTAAAAGGATAGTAACGAACCCACATGTCCACATGCTAGCTTCCTAGGGACTTTTGAATTTCACAAGGTTGTACCAAAGGCACTTAGTTAATTAGGTAATCAACACTTGTAAGGACCAAACAAAGTCCACATGTAGCAATGTGACACCTAATTCACTAAAAATTGGCACACTTTCACTCATTCACACACAAAAGTCACTTATCACTCACATAACTTCTTCTTGAAACGTGGAGGTCAAAGTAAGTTTCCTCCAAAGGGATTCTGAAATGCCCCACCCTCTTCTTGACGAAACTATCCAGTCCCATTTTAAATTCAACGAGGTTGGTTCACACCCCCAACCTCTCAAAACAACTACATCTAATTTTTTTTAAAAACTCACTAAGGTTTCCTCCACAGGAGGTGCCAAAAGAAATTTTTTATTATAGGTAGGATTTCGGGGATAGGCATCCAAATAACTCCCCATTATCTGGTTCTCACATTGTCAAAACCATAGAAGTTGTCAAATAGGGAACTGAAAATCCTCCAAGTCAAGTGTTCCTAACACCATAAGGTAGGGAGATACCCATGAAGGGTTGAAGGCCAAGGTCTGGTTGTTCTATGCGTCCCCCCTTGAGGCACCCACCTCTTGGACAGGATCCAGCCTGTGACCCATTTCTTAGGTCGAAAATCTAAATGCTGCACTTTGACTGAGGTACCTAGTAACCAAATTTTAGGGCATCTACCCATGTGGCAATTGTGGGCTGCAATTGCAACTTGATTGGATTTTGTGTGGCTATTGGGAATATCGCTATCTCTTTCGGGATATGCCCCATTTACCCTTCATTATAACCAATTATTTCATCCTTCACTAGTTTCTCTTCCGGTGACTTCAGACCCCACTGTTGAGTACTATTGGAAGGTCCAATNACATCTTCTAGGACACGAGCATTTGTTTTCTTTTGATTCCCCATGCAGACAAAACCCAATTATCCACATATATGCTTCTTTTTCAAACCATTTTATGTATGATACACTTTTGACTACATTTTGATTTGGATATATATATTGTGTAAAGTTCAAATTTTGCGACAAAGGTTCTTGTTTCTTTATTACTCTCACCACCATTTGCACACATTCACTCAGCTAGTTGGACATCATAGGGGACCCACAGAATCCCCGTCGTTCCCGACGCTTGCTAAACCTCTCTCCTATCTTAGGGGGAGTGCCTGGTCTTTCCCCCTCATCGGCACCACCTTCACACATTCCTATGAGTGCTACTATTTTAGGATCAGCTTTGCTTGGTTACACATTACTTGGGTCCACTTCCCAAGGTCATCCGTCCACTCGCTCTCCTTTACACAGAAGCGGGGGACCAAATTCCTCTCATGGGGGAAGTACCAACCCACCTAGCCCCCCTCGAGGGTTAGGTTCACAACACACTTACACCATGGCTGGAGCTAATCCTCCCCCCCCCCCACTACAGATGCCATATTTGGCCTCTCTCAACATACCGGATCTAAGCAAACTCACCAATGATCCTATCTTGCATGACCCCACATGGCCTGCAATGCCCACCAAACTACCTTCAAACATACCCAAGTTTGAAGGAAAGGTAGGAGATGACCCTGCCAACCACGTCATGACTTTTCACCTATGGTGCTCTTCCAACAACATTATGGATGATTCCATTAGACTGCGATTATTTCAATGCACACTCACTGGCCCATCGGCCAAATGGTATGTAGATGAAAAATCAGGGTCCCATGCGACTTTTGAATCCTTGGCCAAAGCATTTTTAACCTTCTTCCAATTACCAATCCACCACGACAATGGTCTGGAACTACTCTCTAATTTCAAACAAACCTCAGCCACACATATTGCTGATCACATTCATGAGTGGCGTAGGTGACATAGTTTGTGTAAAGTAGAAACCACCAAACAACAGTGTCTTGACTGGTTTCTTAAATCACTTGTCTCTCTCCTCGGTAAGGATGTAGCTTCCACCTTCCCTCAATCAGAAGAGGAAGCCATCAGTAAGGCTCAATAGTATGACCTCATCTATGCATAGTCAGGGTACTTATACACTGTACTTCCTGATATCCCAAAACCTGTGCCATTTGGCCAAGATAAACCTGGGATGTCTCACTCAGCAGATGGACTGATTGGTAAAACCACTCACCACAGTCCACAACCCCAACAACCACCAATGTATGGAACACCTCAATACCCGCCAACATACGGGGGCACTTCTTATTACCCCCCACACCCTTATCAACAACCATACCCTGTTGCTATGCCTCCACCCATCAGTGGGCCACCGTCGACACCCCCCATACACCCACCTATTCAAACAAGTTTTGGTACCCCCTCTACCTCAGCTTATAGTACTAGCGAAAGCACCACACCTTCCTATGTACCTTACAGATCGTTACCACCACAAAATCTGTACTTTCCATTTCCTAGTCCCCCACAACCCATGACTCCCCCACATCCTCATGCTGGGGTGAATTTTGTTCAATCCTCTCCCGTTCAGCAATATCAAAATTTCGAACAGCTAAATATGAAAAATCCAACCCATCCGTCGATCAATACCAAAAAGAAAGGATGAAATAGGAACAACAACAACCCAGGTCAAGGCAGGAATCAACCCCAGTAGAACCAACCTACTGGGGGCAACTGGAACCAAGGGAATCAGAACCCCCAGGGAGGAAATAATAATAGGCGTCAAGGGAGAAATAAAAATACTGTTAAAACCAACTTCCCTTGTGCCCTTTGTGGTGAGTTCGGTCATTACACTCACCATTGCCCCCAAATCACTGATTTCAAATGGTTAAAAGACTTAGGCAGTATACCCCATCCTCCAGCACTACCTGCCCCTCAGCAGGCACCACAACAATACGTGCAACAACCCCCCCCTATCATGCTGCAAAATCCTATTCCACACCAAGGTGTGATAAACACCCAACATGACACACAACGTCCCCCACCTCAGGTGGGACAGTACCTTAACCCCAACAACCCAACAGATCACACGATCCTCCTCACTAGTGAGGAAGAAATCCTTCTGCAAACACGTAATTGCCAATATCATGCACCCGCTGAGTCTCCTCCCATCTCTCCTGTTATCACTGAAATTTCGTCCGCACAGGGCGACAAGAACTCAACATCATCAAACACAGAAAAACAATCATCCATGGCACAAGGATTAACTCCACAGCACATCAAAAGGGCCAAAACTATACAAAGTTGGCTAAAAAGA
>JASDQU010306413.1:22910-36651 GCA_032191745.1 Picea mariana | reverse complement strand
TGGAGGGAAGGGGGTCTGCACCATATGTGTGATATTATATAACACATACTAAGTATGTATTATATATATTATATAACACACAATATATGTTATATAATATAACACATAGTATGTGTTATATAATATATATAACACATATTATGTGTTATTATGCTGAAGGCATATACACTGATAGGTTTTTCCCAAAACCTATTAATGGGAAATACCTGTCAACCTAAACTAATGGTTTAGGCTCAACCTTTAAGACCTGTCAACCTAAACCGCTAGTTGTAGTGTGTCAGTTGTTCCTGTCAGATGTTTGTGTTGAGGATTTGTTCCCCACCGCCTCTGTTTCGCCAGTTGTTCCTCCTCAAAATTCCCCCCACCACCTTTAAACCCAATGCTTCCCTTAATAATAAATTCTCACCTCAAGTGCCTCAAGTGGAGGAGCTGGAAACCCCGATGCTGGAACCGATAATTGCTGAATGCATTCCAACATCCCATCTCTGTTTTGGTGCAGTTGTTGCATGTCACCAACAAAATCTTGCAATTCTGTAAATGAAGATCTGTCTTTGTTCATAGTCATTTTAGCATGCTTCCTCAACTCTTGAGCTTTCCTTCTCATGGTTTTTCCTTCTTCCTCCACCATAAACATGGTCACTGCCCTTCTCACTTCTTCTTCATCTGGCACATTGTTGCATTGAACTTATTGATTTGAACACCTTGTGGTGAGGCTTGATCCTACACTCCAAACTGTAATTCAGGAGGTAAGGCTTTGACAAAATAATCTTTGCAGGAATTCCTGCAGTATGTATGAAAAATTCCATGTTCTTCAGCACCTTCTCCATGGAAAAATTTAGTGTGTGTGGGTTCCTCCAAACAAGCTCCTTGATCTCATCTTCCAGCAAGCTAAAACTTGCTAAATTCTTTAATTTCTTTTCCAAATATTCAAGCCCATTACGATTAACCAGAATCTCAGGTTCCTATTTCAAAACCTTGGAGATATCAACCTCTGATCCTAACAGGTTTTGAAGATACTGGATGTTGGGATGCACAGTTTTCTCTAGACTGCTACTAAGCAATCTATGTAGATCGGAAATGGCATTTGCAGTGAAACCCAATGTTTTAATGAACTCAAACTTGGGTTTCAACTGTCGATCAGCATTGAGAGTAAGAATATATGTGTTTCTGGTAATGATTTTTCTTACCTGGTCTTCTGTAAACCCTGAATATCTCAGGCACTGAACCGCTTGTTGGGCTGTATGAGTGGATCTCGTACGACCCAAGGATGGAATTCTTTTGAGGATTGTTGAGAGATCAGACTGGCAAAGCCCACATTCGTTCAGTAATAAATATGGCATGGGGCAGGTACTCTCCACTTTTGGGTAGCCTATGGGATTGTCATTACCACCAATAGTAGATGTAGATAGCAGGGATTGTTTTAACAAAACAATCTGTGGAAATGGTGGGGATAGTTTTGCAGCAGCGGCCGCCGCCAGCTGATGAAGAGGCAGGCGAAAAAGATTAGTCACTTGAAGCTTTTATATGCTTCTTTGAGTCTTTCTTCGAGGCAAACATATAAAGGTAAGTATGATAGTTGGTCTCTCAAAACATGTATTAGTGAACATGTTTTTTCTCGAAACTGATCCCTCATATTTTAGAGGATAAAATTGGTCAAGCCAGTATAAAATAGGTGAATAAATAGATATATTTATTTTAAAGAAATTTTTTATTTAAATATATTAAAAAATTGTGAAAAGTTATAGTTTTAATTGATTTAGTCAAGCTTTGTAAAAAAAAATTAGAAATTTTAATATATTTGAAGACTATCCATGAACTAAAAAAATAAAGGTAGAACTTTATTTAAATGGAAAAATAAAAAGAAAACCAAAAAAACTGAATTTGTTAATGGATTAACTCACTCCTTTTAAAATTAATTTGTATGGTAATATTGCCTTTTTTTTCATTATGAGTTTACATTTTGTATAAAATGTACTTGTATTTTGAAATGCATTGAGATTTGGGTTCAGACTTGGTCTTTGAATAAGATAATATGAGAGAGTATGGGACATATGCTCCAAACAAGTTTCACAGTCAGGCTCCTGATGTGATCGATCCCTGAGGAATCGAGCTCGTAAAATGTATTAAATGTGGTGTGTTCTTTTCGGTTTCAAATTTTTGCATTACGCTTTGTGTGTTCTTTTCGGATTCAAATTTTTGTTTTAGAATTTAATTCGTTTTTTTCTATGATCCCTTAGACGATTTGATAAAATTATTGGAATCTAACGAGAAGTTTTGGTAAAGATTGATGATTTCATAAAATTATTGAAATCGGAAAGAAGTTTTGGTAAAGATTGTCAACCAGACTTGAGTGGATTTGTTAAATGTCACAGAATAAAATTTAAATATTGTTTTAACCATTTAAAAGCTTAAACAAAGTCGTATCAGTGTTTAAGGAATATTCTAAAACCTTCAATGCACATTCTAAAACCACATTTATTTCTTACAAATGGTGTCCAGAACTTTTAGACTTTATTTTCCTTAAATCTTAGGTCTGCACATAAAAGATATATAATTTACTCAATTTACTTTATTTAATTCATGGACTAAACTAAAGATAAGATTATGTGTAAAGCAAGTCTAATTCTGACATATATACTTTATTCAATTCATGGACTAAACTAAAGGTAAGATTGTGTAAAGCAAGTCTAATTCTGAATTTGGTTGAGCAAATCTTGTAAGGTTTTTGTTTGTCAATGATGGCGAGTGGTATTCACCTTCATCGTTGGACCTCTAAAGCACAACCACACATTCTCTCTAATTACCAAATATTTAGCTGCAATAATAATCATTATCATAAACTTCAAAAGATTATTTTTTATTATCATTTGCTTTTAATATATGTTATTACATCATGTATGAAGAAAAAAATATATATTATTACATCATGTTTACAAATTATTATATGAGGAAGTTATAATATTACATCATGACTACAAATTATTATGTAAGGAAATCATATTATTACATCATACAATTTATTTTATAAAAGAAATTTATCATACTTAAAAAAAAAATGTCTTTGGAGATTCTGTGAATGTATTCTCATTCTCCTCATAGTATGTGTTTACAAGATTATATTTCAAGATTGTTTAAATAAGTTTGAAATTTTCATTTTGATTAGAAAAATTGTCTTATACCTTTTATATAACTTTTGGAATTTTTATATTGATTTTAAAAAACAATTTTAATTTCTTTTTATTTTAGATAAATAGTTTTAAATTTTTATAATATAAAATTACTATAAATATATAATTTTATATTAAATTTAAAATATATTTTTAAATATTCTTTATTTTTAATAAAAGATATGTGTTCTTTTTAACTAGATATATAACATCTCATTTATTTTACATTCAAAAAGCTACATTTTGTCAAAATTGTTTTTTCATAATTCCAATTTTATAGATTTTTGTCAAAATTGTTTTGTCATAATTCCCATTTCAATCAATTTTGTGATATTTATTTTACTTTTGTTGAGTTTGGTGATTGAGGATTTCTTGGAATCACTCTGGAGTTGTTGAAGGGATATGAAACATTAGTGCTCTTTGGGTAGAGTTTAATAAGTGTCTTGTTACTAATCACATTCCATTTGTTTTTATTATAATTATAATTAACTTCAAAATTAATATTGTCTATTAGAATTGTCAAATTTTTTTTGCTAACTCAATTGGCTTGGTTTGTTAGGCAACTAGAGTTCAATACATTTACGGTGAGTTTAGTCGGGAAGAGATACCCAAAACTTTATCCACAATTTTAATTGTGGAAACCTACACAGAAAATTTAATTTAATATTTTTATTATGATATAATTTTATTCTTATAATTTAAACAATATTTTATTTTTATTTGTATGTGTACTTTCTTATTTTTTATTTAGCACAATCCATACCATTGCAAAAGTTTTCTTTAGAGTTTCTTTATTTATAAAAATTAAAATAATCAACCATAAACGTTTCTCTACATATGTAATCTAAAATTTAAATAAAGTATATTGAATAATGTTATAAAAATATAAATATAATTTTTTAAAAAGAACTTTAAATAGAGTATATTCAATATTTGTAAAAAAATACAAATATAAATTATTTAAAAAGCAAAAGCAAACTAACATATCTATTATTATATATTATTTCATTAATCAACTTTTACTTTATTATTATATATTATTTCATTCTTCAATTAAAATAATGATTGTCTTTGTCATAATTGTGGTGATAATTATTTTATGTCCCCAACATGACAGTATATGATCTCGTCTGCTATTTTGTCAGAGCAATTGTTTTCCATTTGTATACTTAACATTTATAGGCATCCAGATTTCACACATTATATGCAGTTGCAATCACTTACCAAAAGTTGTATTTAGCAAACATCAAATACGTTATTACTATAGAATTTGATCAATGTAGAAATTGCGACACCTTTTATTGATGAATTCATTCCAGCTATTAACATTTATAGGCATCCAGATTTCACACATTATATGCAGTTGCAATCACTTACCAAAAGTTGTATTTAGCAAACATCAAATACGTTATTACTATAGAATTTGATCAATGTAGAAATTGCAATGCCTTTTATCGATGAATTCACTCCATATATTAACTGTAGAATCTAAATTTAATTTGTTTTTTTGTTTTTACAAGATTTTCCTTTAAGTTAAGTATTAAATTTCAATTTTAACTATTATCAAATAATTTCAAATTCAAATTAAGTGTCTTGTTTTTTTTTAACAAACTTTTGAATATCAAGAATTATTATTTTTTTAACAAACTTGTTTATCTTGATGCGTATCATATTATTTTACTTAATACTCATAATATATAAATGAAAGCCTTGGAAAAGTTTAGAAATTTTCCTATACACATAGGTGTCGTGAGTCTTTATCCCTTTGATGTATAATGATGACGAATTATCCTTAGCAATCATATAACATTTAAGTTGATTACTTGGGATAATATAGATAACCTATTTAGGTAGATGTTTAATCAATTAAGTGGAATGATAACAATGCACTTAGTTATTGATCATAATCAATACTATTCATATGACTATAGTAATAAAGATAAATTTGAATATTTTGATTAGCAACTATGAGTAGTCAATTTGTAGTCAGATGGTGATAGTTGACACACAAAGTATTGTATGATGCATGTTGTGGATAATTGTTGTAGCAATTTAACACTGGATTGGTGATTATTTTATGAAATTGACCATGTCAAGGAGGAATCAATGACACTAGAGTGGATTGGTGACCCCAACACCCATTTAATAAAAAATATAAACAAAATTTATTGTCATTATAACATTTTTTTTTCATACAAACACTTTTGAGCTTCTTACAAATGACATGACAGGTCTTGGCAATTGGTTTTACGAAAATATCCATCGACCAGGAATCAAGTCCGTTTTATTTCCACTGCAAAGAAGCATAGTTGCAGCGATGTAATGTTGTTGTCAGGAAAAAGCAATGCAAAAACCATCATCTGCTTATCCACATATTCTATAAAGAGCTTGAGATAATATTTTAACAACAATAATTAACCATGTCGCCTACCTCTATTGTTTCTCTCCTGCAAGTAACAACCTTAGGAGTCAGGATTATGAAGGTTGCATTCCAAAAACCTTGAAACATTTGATGTAGCCTTCTTGCTAATGAGACCAATTTATCTTTGTTTCCTATTCACTTAACCTTGAACTACACTACAGGGATAAAGCTCATGGAACAAATAATCTATATAGAGAACCATTGAACTAAGTTCTTTTGAAACATTTTATAAAATGATAATGATATTAACATTTTATACAATGACATCGTGATATCAAAGCCTGCAATTATAGTTAGAATTATAGTTTGGATAACACAATGATGAGATCAAAAGAGATCAAAAGAATTTTTAAGCCAAAATCCAACCAAAACAATAAAAAATAAACAATTTAATTCAACAATAGAAACCGCTTTAATTTTTTGACCTACTATCTAACTAATCAAAACATTTGTAGCCCAACAATGATCATCAATGTTTCATGAGTAGCGATATGATGACCGAAGGTCTCTCTATTTAAGTGGTTGGATAATTCTTGGCCTTTAGGTGTTGTGGATCTATTAGGAACTCTTCCTTGGTTAATTCACATCATTTTTTCCCATATGGCGCATATAGATACTCCTAGTCAAATGACTGGGTATACCAAGTTTGGGGCATATAAGACTTTGGTTTTATGTTTGTGTTAGGTCTTCACCAAGTGTTTCTTCATTTTCTACCAAATGGAATTTTAACACTCACATATGTCTTCATATGTAAGCCATGTCAGGGTTTTTCATATCTAATGTGGGAATTCAGATATTTTCCATACAAAAATCTCCCACCTATAGCTTTATGTTTTATAGTTGTAAACTAGAATGCACTTATAAAATGGGGTTTAATAAGGGGCACTTCCGACCTCTACTTTTAGTGCCCCTACAAAATACTTTTTGTCATCTAATTAAATGAGAATTACAATTTACTAGGTAAAAGGTACACTTCCAAAAGAAAAGATTTTTTACTCTATTGATTCCACAATATTATGTTAAAACAAGGTTAATGTACAATATTTCTCCTTAAAAAGGAATATCAACCATCTTTAAATTACCTATATAAAGTTTAGAGATTTCCAATAATGTACTTTTTATTACTAAAATTCATGTCACTAACATAAATATTAATGCCAAGACTCGTAGATGAAAATACTGATGTTTAAATTTTCTTGGTTTAGTGAAAAAAACAAATAATGTTTAACATTACAAATAAAAAAATACAAACATATAAATTTATTAAAAAACAAATTATCTTGAATTTGATTGGTAAAAGGTGTGTAACAACTAATACAATTATATAAAAAAACAAATTATCTTGTATTTGATTGGTAAAAGGTGTGAACCAACTGCGATATGATATTTTTTATCTTAATTAAAATCAAACTTTTATAAAACCAAACCTAATATTTTAGACTTGGTTATTTAGAGGAGTGTTATTTATTAGTCCTTGCCATAGGCATAGAGGGACTATAGTGATCGATAATTCGTTGACCTCATATTAATTTGTCCTTTGACCACAAATATTTGTATAATATCTATTGTTGGAGCTAGGGAACTAAAAACATTGATTTTTATATAATAAAAAGTACCATATATGTAATGATATGATTGGATAATAGATTGGAGGTCTTATTCTCGGCTTCACTATTACCAATGTTTTATATGTTACCATATCCAAAAATTTTGATTGTCTACAGTCTTTTTGAATCATATATTTTTCTTATGCATTGCTTGAAGGTGGATTAATGCTAGCATTATTTCAAATGTTTGTCTTAGCATTTTATGCTAGCTAAATTTATCCCAATGTTTGATATGTTAGCATATCCAAAGTCTGTCCTTCTAACACATTCTCTACTATTCGAACTATTGTTACATAAATTATAATAAATAAAAAATTGGTATGTTAGAGACCTGCCACACTGCATTCTTTCTTAAATGTTTACATACCATTTCTAACAGACTTAAATGTTTACCTAAAAGGCTTCGCAGTGTTAAATGTTTACTTAGCAGGCTTGTTACAATACATTTTCTTTTGTTTTTTTTTATATGCAATGTTCTCTGTAGTCAATTTGGGCAATATTGTACTTCGTCGGTATTGTTGGTTCACTGGTTCATGCTTGCTTCTTGCATCTTCACTGATTTCTTATTTTCCTATTGTTGTTGTTTTTGTTTGCCTATTCGTCTTGTTATAGTTTGCACGTTTGGGGTTCTACAACAACGATTGCAACAACGACATTCCTAGTCGAATGGTTGGTGCTTGCTTCTTTGTTCGTTGGATGTTGTTTATTATTTTTTGATTCGACTTTGTAGAGTTCAGGTCCTGCGGCTGCAGTTCGGCCTTTTGGTGCTTCTTAACTGGGTTGTTATTTGTTGCTTGTATATGCAATGTTCTCTGCAATCAATTTGGCCAATATTGTACTTTAGCGGTGTTGTTGGTTCACTGGTTCATGCTTGCTTCTTACATCTCCACTAATTTCTTATTTGCCTATTGTTGTTTTTCTTGTTTGTTTGTTCATCTTGTTGCAGTTTGCACATTTTTGGTTCTGCAACCACGATTGGAATTATGGAATTCCTAGTCGACTGGTTGGTGCTTGCTTCTTTGTTTGTTGGATGTTGTTTATTGTTGTTTGATTCAACTTTGCATGGTTTGGGCCCTGCAGCTACAGTTGGGCCTTTTGGTGCTTCTTGGTTGGGTTGTTATTTGTTGCTTTCTCTTGTTTGCCTAAGGTTTGAAATGTTGGGGTGTTGCACCTGCAGTTGGATCTGTTGTTACATTGTCTTGCAGTTAGCTCCCCATAAAATACTATTAAGATAAAATAACATACAAAAATTTTCAATCGATGTAAATTGCATCTCTTACGACTTCAACCAGAGTTTTCGAACTCCAACTATATTTCATAGCTGGTGATGCTTTTTCAATGGTTTATGTCTTAATATGGTTTCATAGTTATGAGAGTAATTGTTGTTGTCTGAGCGATATAGTTATTCTCTCCTTTTTTTTCCCTCTTGTAAACTTTCCCTTTTTTACCATTTGTTCTTTCGCTCTATTATGCATTTCTGGTTCTATACTTTCTCACGTTTCTGTGCTCGCAGGTTCCCGGTGTGGCGAACTGGAAAATCGTTATCTCCATCTATATCTTCGCATAATAATTTTGACCAACCGTTGTTCGGTTGCATACTTAGCCAATTTTATGAACGCGGCTTCCCGGATAACTGTTATCGAACTATGGTAACTCGTGTTCGATGTATACATATTGCACCCATAACTTTTGTGCTCTGTAATTTGACCTTGCACTCCTCGAAATCGAAGCCCTCCCTTTACCTACGATGAGTTTGTCTATCCAACCTGCCTTTCCATACTTAGTCGGGTTTTCAAAGTTTCGTGGCTTCACGCCTTCCCAGGTTCAGAAAAGTTTAAAATCATTTGTCAATCCCCTCCATCCCCGCTACCTTCCACCCTTCCCAATGGACATTAATTATGCTTTCAAAAGTGACAACCGACCAGACAGGCTCGAAAATATTAGCCTTAATAAGCGGAAAGCTCAAGGACATCTCCCATTAAAATGCATAGACAGGCGGCATTTTGAATTTGCAAAAAAAATAATATTGGCTCTTTTAGTTTTTTATAGGCTTCATCGTAGTAACAGTGAAAAACTGTACTACCTCACTGCCATCCACAAACATACTACCTCACTTCCATCCACAAACATACTACCTCACTGCCATCCACAAACGTGTCATCCACAGAGGCCTTGACATCATGTCCCTCTTTAATACTATGCATATGTTAGATGTTGTCATATTTGAGAATCTGCTCGGATATGGGATGTTAATACGTGCTATTAGTCACTATTCAGTGCACATATTCGAAAATATTGGCATTAATAAGAGAAAAGATCGAGAACATCTGTCATTAAGATGAATTAACACAAAATCTATGAAATATCATATTGTCATCATCCAGCGTTTCTTTTAAATACTTAATGCCATTTCTCTCTATGATCAAAGAGTTGGGCTTTAGGGTGCCTTTGTTCTAATGTTCTTGGTCATGGACATGTAAGACAACTTAGAGATTCCATTGAGGCCCAAATAAAAGAAGATATATTAGTTTTATGTGACATGATCTTTGAGCCAAAAAAAAACTCTGTTATCCAACAGAAACTCAAACAGGGGGGGGGGGAAGAAAGTGTCTTCTGGTTGGTTTTCCCCCTGTATTCGATGCTTTGGTTAGTTGAAAATCTTGCCTGGAGATTTTTTTGTTGATCTTCTTTGTTTTTTTCTTGGGAGTTCGAATGGATTTTTAGGTCACGTGCAAAAAAACTCCTTCATTGAAGTATATAGTTTCTTCCAACAACACAGATTTGGAAAGTGTATCGAATTCTACAGAGAACACAAGAATTTGTCTTCATCAGGGGATTTTCACTTACCATGGCGTGAAAAATGGTCTTTGATGTTCGAAAATGATGTGAAATATTACTCCATTCGTGAATGTACCCAGAAGCCGGTAACAGAAACTGTGTGGGTGGATAAAACGACATACTAAAACTACAGAAGTTTCTATTTCAAATTTTGTTGAGCTACTTCTGGGTGTGGTAACAGACTTTCCAGAAAGCCATGTTCTTTGTCAAAGTTTGTTCACTGTCCTCTCGATGTAGTTACAGACTCCACATACAAAATTGTCTATTGATACTACACATTTCTTATTTTACTACTCTTGCGCATATAAATGGATTATGGACTCTGCAACATTTTCTGAGGATTACTTTATACTACCACCTTCTGCAAGAGGTTTCACGTGTTCAAGTGATGCTTTGGTTTCTGAAAATCACCTTTTACTACCACCTTCATGTAAATGTCTTATTTTATTCTTTAGAGGAGACCTTAATGTAGTGGTGTGTTTCCAGATCTGTTTCAACCTAATGTCAATCTTCCTGCCGTTTCCCTTGTGTCAGATGGGGAAAATGCATTTCTATGTTGCAGTTTATGTGATATTTGATAAAAAAAAAAAAAAAAAATCCCAATGTTTGATATGCTAGCATATCTAAAGTTTGTCCTTCAAATACATTCTCTAGCGTATTACTATGTATGATTCCTATGTGTCATTTTTTCTTTATTCTTGCATGCTTCGAGAGTATTTTTCATTGTTGCGTACGTAAACAGGCCTGCCATGCTTCACTTCCTTCAAGGATGTTAAGTAATCACAAAATTAATATTGTTTGTGCCAATGCAATTGAGTTGTCGTCCACTATGACAATTGCATTAACACTGCAATGTTAGATAATAGATGTCTGGCATGTGCCTTATATCAAGGTCATTATTTCATAGGACACCCAATGTCCAAAGATTGATGGACTCAAACCAACATTGTATATTTCATGGGAAAGAAACACTAAAGTCGATGTTCTTTACAAGTCTGACAATCCTACAGTTTAATTACTTTGACAATGGCATCCCTGCTTGTTCACCGCATTGTCGTAGTGCAATCAGTAGCACTGTTCCCATTACCACTGCCAATGTCAATGTCTGAGGCCGAAGCTATCTGGAGCCTGGGGTCACTGCCTATGTGGATGCCTGAAGGTGATTTTATGTCGAGTCTCTTTCTGCATCCAGAGGTTGGTTAACACTATTTGACATAGAAACTGACTGTCTGTCAATTCTGTTACAACTTTGGCATAAAACATTTTGTAATTTTAGAATATTGATTCAAACGCCCATACAGTTTCTCATGTTGGTTGGTATCCAATTTTATAATTTCCTCCTGAGTGTATTTGGGCATGGAGTAATATTTGGCGTCACCTCTGAACATTACAAACATTTATGTGGGCCGCCATGTCTACCACCCCTACGACGAAAGATATATTCTGATGTGATCTGTAGCATTTGATACACTTTATAGACATGTGTTGCTGGAAGAAGTCATGTACTTCAACAGAAGAACATTTTCCATCTAGCTTGGACGTTCCTTCCAATTTACTATAATAAAACAAAGAAGTTCAACATACAAATATTCAGGCAGGATTTTCAACCAAACAAATGATCGAATACAAGGAGAATAACAGTCACAACATACTTGAATTTTTTTCCTGTCTCGGCTTTTGTTGCCTAATAGGATTTGTTTCCCCCATATCTAACGTCACATAAATGACTCCCTCGACTTTGAATTGGGCCTTAATCGCATTTCTAAGTTGTCTTGGATGTCAATGGTCAGGAACATTATAGGGAAGGCAACTTAAACCCCAAGTTTTCGACGATAGAGGGAAATTAATACTTAACAAAGAATGGAATTTTGAATAACCATCCAATGCAAGAAGGCCATATCTAGAAGAGACAAACTATTCAAAAAACTGGGATAGATCTAGTTGGCAGCACCAATTAAGTCCAAGACCCGAAATTGATATTCAACTCATTGTTTTTTACGAATCAAGGATTTGATCGTCAAGAAGACTGTCAACAAGTTTCATTATTGTATATGTTTTTTATTGGTCGACGACAGGCCAAATCGCAATAATTGTGGAAAATAATCTCAGTTGTGTTTTGTAACCCATCTTATTTGAATATAGAATATTTGTGGTTTTGTTTGCTTTTCATTTTATTTTGTACCTTTTTCATGCGTGTCGTTAAACATGGATGACAAGCTTTTCTTTCTGTTTCCCAGTACTTCAATTTAAATAAAGGCCACTATGTTCATTCCTTACATTTTACATGGAAGAATAATTTGTCATAGGCCATACTTTTTTTTTTCAAGAGAATCAGTAAGACCGATTGGTCTATTCTACACATAACCATGTTCCTTAAAGAAAGAAATTGGAGGAACCGTCTTTCTTTCATTCTCCGGGTCCTATAAATAGAATGAATTAATAACTTACAACAAGGCAACTCAAGTTTTGACGCCATGTTCCTGTTCAATATCTTGCATATATTGCAGCTTCTTCTATTTGATAATATCCGTGCATATATACTAATATGATTACTATTGGAATAAATATAAAAACTTGTCGAAAACATTGGCATTAATAAACGAAAAAAATGGATTTTCTGTTGTCATATACTTAGCCCTTTTCCCCTTTTCTTCTTTCCCTCCATTATCGCTTTCTGGTTATATACTTAGTCACCTTTCTATAATCGCAGATTGTAGGCTTGGCAGACTGACATATCTTCATCTCCATCTATATCCTCACATGATGAATCCAACCAATTGTTGTTCCTTTCCATACTTAGCCAATTTTATGGCTGCGGTTGTTGGGTTGGCACATATGAACTCGCCTTTTCTTCTTCCTGTCCATTATCGCTTTCTAGTTATATACTTAGTCGCCTCTCTATGATATATGGTTCCAGGGTTGGCGGGCTAACATATATTCATCTCCATATATATCCTCACATGATGAATCTGACCGAACTTTGTTCCTTTCCATACTTAGCCCATTTTATGGCCCCGGTTGAAAAGTTGGCGCTTACAAACTCAGTTGCTTATTTTTCCATGATATAAATCTTGCACTCAAAGCTTCTATGATCTACAATTCCACCGCGAACTCCTCATATACATTAACCTATATCAAAGTATCTTTCATTGCCTTCCATCCCCACCAACTTTGTGTCCTTCCTAATATACATTAACTATGCTCTTACTAGTGACAACTGAACACAGTGGTGCGAAAAGAATTGGCACCTGGTCCTTCATCATATACAAATTGACTACCGGACTCTGACATCGTCCCCTCTTCCATGTTATACATTATGCATTCAAATGTTTCAAGCTATACAATTTGGCCATTGGGGCCTCGCGTCTTTTGGGGAAGCCTTGTCACCCTATTTTGGATCCTCGCGTTGGTGGGTTCACGAAATTTGCAGCTCCTAGTTATTGTTTCCTATTCTACCCATCCTTGTACTTCTTTCCAGATATGCAACACCAAGGGTTTAATACTAAAACAACATCATGAAACACCTGTAAAGATTGTCATTAATAAGAAAAATTTTGGAGAACCAACCATCCCTACAGAACTTGTCCAAAAACATGCAAAAAATATCTTGCCAAGTAATAGCGAACCTATTACAAATTTCAATATATTAGCGAAAACAAGTCCCAGCCAGCGTTTTTCGTTTTCCATACTTGGACACTTTTTCAATT
>JASDQU010306413.1:3497-22729 GCA_032191745.1 Picea mariana | reverse complement strand
TATACCTTTGTGTTTCTATATTTAGTCGCAGCTATATGATCACAACCTCATGGATTCGCAAATTGGAAACTCTGTATCTATATCTTCACACCATGAGCTTGACCGACTGTGGTCCCTTTCAATACTTAGCCAATTATCTGATAACCGGGTCCCGGGTTTGCGGTATCCAACACTTATGTCCCATGTTCCGTCTTATACATATTGCACCCAAAGAAATTTTATCATCTGCAATTTATGCCTTTTCTAGTGAGAACTCATAAGGGGTTCAAAAGGATTGGCATTAATAAACGAAAAGTGGATGTTCTTATGTGAGATACTTAGCCCTTTTTCCCTTGTATTTCTAGTTATATACTTAGTCGCCTTTCTATGATCGTGGTTTCCAGCATTGGCGGGCTGACATATCTTCATCTCCATCTATATTCTCACATCACGAATCTGACCGGATGTTGTTCCTTTCCATACTTAGCCAATTTTATGCCTGCGGTTGTTGGGTTGCTAAAACGGAATCATGAAACAACCATAGAGATCATGATTAATAAGCAAAAGTCTCGAGAACCAACCATCCCTACAGAACTTGTCCAGAAAAATGCAAAGAAGATATTGCTAGGTAGTGGCAAAGCTATTACAAATTTCAATATATTAGTGAAAACAAGTCTCGCCCAGCGTATTTGTGTTCCATTCTTGGACACTTTTTCGATTGCGGGTTCCTGGATTGATGGCCTCAAAATTGTGTTTTGAATCTTCCGCGAGTTGCAAACAGTGCACAGAGTTACTCAATATACAATTTGTCTGCATAAATGTATAAAACTCTTAATTTTTCTTTCCCCTCCCCCTCTATTATCCCTTTGTGGTTATATATTTAGTCGCAGCTATATGATCACAGCCTCATGGATTCACAAATTGGCAACTCTTTATCTATATCCTCACACCATGAGCCCAACCAACCACGGTCCCTTTCAATACTAAGCCAATTATCTGATCATCGGGTCCCAGGTTTGTGATTTCCAACACTTATGTCTGTTGTTTCGTCATATACATCATGCACCCAAAGAACTTCTGTGATCTACAATTTATGCCTTTACAAGTGAGATCTCACCAGGGGTTCGAAAGGATTGGCATTAATAAACGAACAATAGATGTTCTTCTATGAGATACTTAGCCCTTTTCCCCTTGTCTTCTTCCCATGTATTATCTCTTTCTCATTATATACTTAGTCGCCTTTCTATGATCACGGGTTCCAGCATTGGCAGGCTGACATATCTTCATCTCCATCTATATCCTCACATGACGAATCCCACTGACCGTTATTCTTTTCCATACTTAGCCAATTTTATACCCATGGTTGTCGGGTTTGCGCTTTCGAACTCTGTTGCTTCTTGTTCCGTGATATAAATCTTCTACTCAAAATTTTTGTGATCTACAATTCCACCGCGGACTCCTTAGCCCTTTTTCCCTTTTCTTCTTCCCCTATATTATCGCTTTGTGGTTATATACTTAGTCGCCTTTCTATGATCGTGGGTTCCAACATTTGCGGGTTGACATATCTTCATCTCTGTGTATATCCTCACATGATGAATCTGATCGATCGTTGTTCTTTTCCATACTTATCCAATTTTATGGTCATGGTTTTCGGGTTGGTGCTTTTGAACTCTGTTGTTTCTTATTCTGTAATATACATATTGCACTCAAAATTTTCATGATCTACAATTCCACCACGGACTCCTCAAACTCACAATATTCAATCTACCAAGGTTCACAAATGTTTCAAGGTATCTAGTGTTGCCTTCCATCCCCAATAACCTCTTGTCCTTCCTAATATACATTAGTTATTCTCCTACTAGTGACAATTGAAGACACGGGTACGAAACACTTGGCATCCGACCCTCCGCAATATACAAATTGACTATCGAATTCCAACATCGCCCCCTCTTCCATGTTACAGATTATGCATTCAAATGTTTCGAGGGATACAATTTAACCGTCGCAGCCTCACGTCTTCTAGGCAGACCTTGTCATCCTATTTTGTATCCTCATGTTGACGAGTTTACAAAATCTCCAATTCTTAGTCACTGTTTCGTCTTGGCGCTTTTGAACTCTACTGCTTCTTGTTCTGTGATATACATCTTGCACTCAAAATTCTCATGAACTACAATTCCACCGCAGACTCCTTAGTCCTTTTTCCCTTTTCTTTTTCCCATGTATTATCGCGTTCTAATTATATACTTAGTCGCCTTTCTATGATTGCAGGTTCCAACGTTGGGGGGCTGACATATCTTCATCTCCATCTATATCCTCACATGACGAATCCAACCGACCATTGTTCATTTCCATACTTAGTCAATTTTATAGCCACGGTTGTCGGGTTGGCGCTTTCGAACTCTGCTACTTCTTGTTCTGTGATATACATCTTGCACTCAAAATTTATGTGATCTACAATTCCACCGCAGACTACTCGAACTCACAAGCTTCACTCTACCACGGTTCACAAATGTTTCAAAGTATCTGTCGTTGCCTTCCATCCCCACTAACTTCTTTTCCTTCCTAATATACATTAGTTATGCTCTTACTAGTGACAATTGAACACACTGGTACGAAAAAGTTGGCATCCGGCCCTCCGCAATATACAAATTGACTACCAGATTCTGACATCATCCCCTCTTTTGTGTTACAGATTATGCATTCAAATGTTTCGAGCGATACAATTTGACCGTCAGAGCCTCATGTCTTCTGGGGAGACCTTGTCAGCCTATTTTGGATCCTTGGATTGACGAGTTCACGGAATCTCCAATTCTTAGTCATTGTTTCGGGTTGCCGCTTTCGAACTCTATTGCTTCTTGTTTTGTGATATACATCTTTCTCTCAAAATTTTTGTGAACTACAATTCCATTGCAAATTCCTTAGCCCTTTTTCCCTTTTCTTCTTCCCATGTATTATCGCTTTCTGGTTATATACATTCTCACCTTTCTACGAAAGCAGGTTTTAGCGTTGGCGGGCTGACATATCTTCATCTCCATATATATCCTCACATGACGAATCCAACCGATTGTTGTTCCTTTCCATACTTAGCCAATTTTATGGCTGTGGTTGTTGGGTTGGCGCTTTCGAACTCTGTTGCTTCTTGTTCCATGATATACATCTTGAACTCAAAACTTATGTGATCTATAGTTCCACCATAGACTCCTAGAACTCGCAAGCTTCACTCTACCATGGTTCACAAATGTTTCAAAGTATATATTGTTTCCATCCATCCCCACTAACTTCATATCCTTCCTAAAATACATTAGTTATGCTCTTACTAGTGACAACTGAACACACTGGCACGAAACAGTTGGAATCCGGCCCACCGCAATATTACTACGAATAGTTCATCATGAAACATCCATACTGAATGCCATTAAAAAACAAAAGTGTAGATGAGACAGTGAAATTTAAGTAAATCTTGACTCATCGAATTTAAATCAATTTATCTCCTCTGATTTTGTCTTTATCGGATATCTATTACAACTTTAGCCATTTTTTTTCGATTGCGGGTTCCCGATAAGGTGGGCTCACATTTTCACTTCCATTGTTCTGTGTCCTGCAAACATTACTCAGACTCCCATGATATACAAATTTCCTGCTAGACTGTCCCATCATACCCTCTTCAGTGTTACGCGTATTACACTCAAAAAGTTCTGAGACATACAATTTGACCCTCGTGCCCTCACCTCGAACAATTGTACCTTGTAACCCTATTTTGAATCTGCATTTCCCCGTACCCAAAGCCTCCGTACTTCTTTCTTAATATGAAATTAGAAACCTTTCATGCTAACAACTCACCATGCAGGAACCGTCAACATTGTCATTAATGAGCAAAATTCTCGAGGAGATCTCCCATTATTGTGCATTAAACCAAGATCCGTGGAGAGTTAAATTGTCCCTTCCAATTGTTCATCCCAAACACAGGCTGTCGCGTTGGCCCATTCAAGAAATATACAATGCTTAATCACTCATTTTTGTATCTTCCATGTTCGCACTTCTATGTATGCAATTACTAGTCTTTAATGTTTACAGTGCATCATGCAACGACCATCGAAATTGTCATTAATGAGAAAAAATCTCGAGGAGATCTTCCATTCACACGCATTGGACCAAGATTTGTGTTGCGTTATATTATCCCTTCTAACTTTTCGTTTCATTCATCGTATGGATCAAACAAACGTTCTTGTAAACTTATGGCAGTAGGTTGACAACAGTTTTGTGGAGATACAGTAAATATATTTGGACATCAGGACTAGAACTTCCAGTGGTCTAGGGCATACTTTTACTATTCATCCCATTCAGCCAAGAACGAAGTGATTTGGACCTCTGGAATCGGTCATGCAGGCTACGTCCCTGAGGTTTTTGACTGTAAGGAGGTGGTCTCTTGGTGAGCCAAAAAATATATTCCAAACCAAATAATTATTCCACTGCACGACCATTCTCTTGTTTCTTTGTCACCTCGGGTCTTCCACAAGATGTTAAAATTGTCGGAGCCAACATTGACCTTCAGAGGACAAGACTGCAAGAAGCTCCTAGAGAAACATGATAACATGTTGGACATATTAGCTGACTTTCTCGAAGACCCGATAGCAGTTCCTAAATATATCACAAATTTGCAGGTAAGTTCCTTTAGAAATCCATTCAAGGAAATTTCTTGGTTGTTTACAAGAATAACAAGACAGGCATCCACGATAATCATTTCACATATAATTATTTATATTTTGTACTTCACAGTAAATAAGATCATTGATTTGGAACCTTCCACTTACGAGTAAGCTTCTAAGAAAAAATTGTGTGGAAGGATTCCATGATGGAAAAGAATTAGTCCAGCATGATGTGTGGAAAATGGCTCCAAGACCAGTAGGGAAGTCAGTGGTGACTTCCAAGTGGATATACAAGATCAAGCATGTTGTATATGGTAGCATAGAGAGGTACAAAACAAGATTTTTGGCTAGAGGATTCTCCCAGCAAGAGGGAGAAGATTATAGCGAGACACTTTCTCCATTAGCCAGAACAAGTGTACATTGAGTAGCCACAGGATACATGAGAAGGAGTCTCATGTTTTCAAATTGAAGAAAGCTTTGTACAGGCTTAAGAAAGCACCCAGGGCAGGATATGTCAGACAATTATTTTTATGAGCTTGGGGATGGTTTCCCCTTGATATTGGATCACCTGTTACATAGGATGAGAAGCTCACAAATGGGTGCAAGAGGTATCTCACTTTAGATTTCGAGATAAAGTATCTAGGTCTGATGCATTACTTCTTGGAATTGGAGGTATGGCAGAGGCCATATGAGTTTTTCCTTAGCCAAGGAAAATATATTCTTGAGATCCTGTAGAGACTCAAGATGATGGATTGCAAGTCCATGGCCACACCTATGTTGAAAAATATGAAGCTCTTGAGTGATTCATCTTCAAATTTGGGGGATCCCACGATGTACAGACAATTGATCGGATCATTGATGTACCTGGTTAACACCAGGACGAACATATGTTTTGCAGTGAACACTTTGAGTCAGTACCTGGTTGAGCCTAGACATGTACATTGGATAGTATCAAAACATTTGTTGAGGTACCTACATGGTACAGTTGGATATGGATTGAGATATGTCTCGAATGAATATGTGAAGCTCCAAGTTTATATAGGCTCTGACTAGGAATGGAATGTAGTGGACTGGAAAAGCACATCAGGATGTTGCTTCAGATGTCAATGGCACTCAGTACAACAGAGGCAGAGTATATAGAAGCCAGTGTTGCAAGTCGTAAAGTAGTGTGGCTTCGAAAGGTGCTTGCAGGGATATTTGATCTAGAGTTGAAGCCAACTTTGATACATTGTGACAATCAAAGTTGCGTGAAAATTTCTAAGAATATTGTCTTTCATGACAAGTCAAAGCACATAAAGATCAAATATAATTACATCCGATAAATTGTGCAGAGAGGATTTGTGGATCTCGAATACATATCCATAGATTAGAAGATAGCTGGAATTCTCTCCAAGCCTCTGTCCAAAGTGAAGTATGAATACTTCAGAGACAAGCTTGGCATGATGAAAAATGTCCACCCTCATTGAGAGGGAGGTTTGTTATTTCTCCTCCTGTCTGCTAACCCCTCTAGTCAAGGGTTCCCTAGATCAATCATGTGAGGTGACTGAGGGGGTAATGCACTGCCAGACCCAATGAGAGAAGAAACATCACACGCATAGTCATAAGACTATGGTAGAGACTGTGTGTCTATAGACAGTAGTTGTGTGCTACTACGATGGATGCATTCCATTGGTAGTGATTGTGTATCACTGGAAAATAGATATGTTCTACTAAGGTGGATGTGTTACACTAGCAGTGATTGTGTATCACTAGACAGTAGTTGTGTGCTACTACGGTGGATGTGTTTCACTGGCAGTGTTTGTGTATCATTGGACAGTAGTTGTGTGCTACTACGGTGGTTGTGTACCATTGGCAGTGATTGTGTATCACTGGATAGTAGTTGTGTACTACTATAGTGGTAGTTGTGTACTACCGGCGGTGGTTGTGTACCATTAGACAATAGTTGTGTACTACTATAGTGGTGGTTGTGTACCACTGGCGGTGGTTTTGTACCATTGTACAATAGTTGTGTACTACTATGGTTTGTCAACATATTGGATGGCATTGTAGTAGATATGTGTTACTAGATGATTGTCATGGAGACTACCAGATCATTTGGGAGTAGCTGTGTGTTATTAGTTGATAGGAGCATAGTCATGGAGACTACGACAGATGATTTGACCTATCGATGGCATGGTAGTAGTTGTGTTCTACTAGTTGATTGCAGAGTAGTCAGTAAACTACTAGATGAAGACATCATGGAAAGATACCTCCCTAGCTAAGAGGTAGTGTTGATGTTTTGGTAGCTGTAGGAGGAACTTTCCTCTAGACAACCTTTTTTAGAAGAGAATATTTTGGAAGTCTAGGAAGACCATTGAACGACAGAAGAATACCCTAGAAGAGAATTAGGCTCACAAGGAAAATAATAAAGTGAAAAATAAGATTCCCAGAGAAGAAGTCAGCCCAAGCAGGTGACTTGAAGAATATAAATAAGGGAGACAGTTATGGAAATATTCCTCTGCAGACAGATGAACTTTCCCTTGGATTATAGACCCCTCTACCTGTTATAATATAATGGATGTGCTCGTTTTACCATTGACAATATCACTATTGTCACCCAAACATAGGCCGAAGCCACCCTCCGAGTGCCTTAACCTTGACAGAGAATCACTCTGGAAGCAAACCCTAGGCTAGATAGCCAAAAAAAGGGTAGCGCACCTTTCCCTAAGGATAGCACACCAAACAAGAGATGATCAGATATTCCAAACCCTAGACAAGAGATAGTCCAAGACAAAACCGAAATTTGCTAGATGCAACAACTACAACGACAACTCTCCTCCAAACCTACGCACAAACTCGGCAACTGCATTGCGCACAAGTGTTGCTCTGCAATTTTGAGAATGCCTGCCAGAATGAAGATTGGCCTCTTGTATTTATACTAATTCTGGCTAACTGCCTGGGCCGACTTCTCATTTTGGGTACCTATTTACTCAATATATATTATTTCCTCTAGTCGACTTCTTCTCTTGTAGGTTAATAACATACTAACAATTATCCTCTTGAGCCGACTTGTCTTCTGGGGTTATTAGCCAACTCATTAGGGTTTATTCTTGCTTCCTAGAATATTCTATTCTCGTCAGGTAAATACCTCCTGCAACTACCATAATATTAACACTCCCTCCTAGCTAGGGAGGTATTATAGGTAATGGTCTTGGGCACAAACATACCATTCACCCAGTAGCATCAACATAGTCGTATAGACTTTCTCATGACTAGATCATGAGCACCATTATCACCATCAGTGTCATTAGCTGCATCATCTCTCGAAACCATACTCTATCTGAGTAATTAGACATGATGTTGGATAAGTCACTCACACCACAGAGTGACACAAGATCCATTCTTCTAATCTAGACATATGTCCTAGAAGAATAAATGTCCTGAACCATTTTTCGTTTGGGAAATCTCTGTCCATTGATCATCCATCTAGCTGATAATCATTTTCAATACTGTTGATAGTATTCAAGGAAATTGGAACAATACCATTCAATAGAACACAACTGTGTCTATCCATAGTAGTACACAACTACAATCCAGTGGTGCACTACCACACCAAGTAGCACACAGGTACTTGATAAGTGACATATAGTCACAAACAGTGGAACACATCCACCACAGTAGTATACATCTACTGTCTAGAGTCATACAGTCTTCATAACAATCATCTGATATCAACCTGCACGGAAATAATGTTATGATATAAACTAAGTCATCTGGACCATTCTTCCACTCCCATCTATGAGATCTTGGAAGAGCATCTACCCTCAAAAGGGAAAAACATCGATGATGAGCTATCTGAACTATTATTCTCAAGCAAGGAAGAATAATTGTCTTGATTTCTGACCCTGGACCATTCCCCACCCTGGGCCATTCCTCCGACACTAGAAAAAGTGTAACTTGGAGAGAATGAGTCTTCCCTAAGGAATGTCTGTCCCTGATTGCTTAACCTGGACCATTCCCCACCCTAGGCCATTCCTCCAGCACTAAACAAAGTGCAACCTAGAGACAATGAATTTTCCCTAAGGAATGATTGTCCGGACCATTTCCTAAGGAAATGACTGTTCTACACCAACCTCCAAAACAGACCATTTCCCATGTTAACCACAATGGGAAATCATTGTCCAGCGAGGTGGGCCAGTCTTCTTGAGTAACCCTCAAGAAGAGAGACTTCCCTAGACCATTTCCCATGTTAACCACAATGGGAAATCCTTGTCTATGGTACATCAACAATCCATCAAACCATTTTCATTACGAAAATGATCATTTGATCTAGACCATTTTTTGAACTGGAAAATGCCTATCTGTCAAAAATCTCAAACCACTTTCCGAACTAGAAAGGAACTGCTCATCTTGGACCATTTTTCGAGCTGAAAAATGATTGTCCATAAGTCACTATCACATCAGTTCTCCCTCCCAAACTAGGAGTCATCTCTTCCTTTTTCAATAAGAAAGTCGTCTCCATGAACTCCAGCTTGAGTATGCAACTCTTTCCTCTTGGACAGAAGCTTTACCAACATGTCTACTTATCTGCTCATCTGTGGAGATATGTATTGGAGAACCACTTTCTCCTTTCTAGACTTCATCACGGATAATGTAAGGCTTGATTTCAAATGTACTTCAGTCTGGAACACCGGTTTTCTCTGAAGGCTTCATGTAGCTCTGATCAATAAAGTATATCATTGTTGGATTCCTCTTGGTTCCTGCTAGCTCACAACATCGTGGCAATGGTCAAACTGGAACATATCCATGCGACACTTCTTCTGTCATCATGAGATATTTTATCATGGATTGGCAATCCATCATCCTAATCTTCTGAGTAATCATTTTAATACAATCTCTCTGTTATAGAAAATCTTCACCACGATTATGTTTTGCATTGGAGGTTCTCCACCAAGTTATCTTCTTCCATATGCATACAAGGGTCTCTTTCTAGTATGCCTCAAAGTCTTGAGGTTTCTCTTCATACGCTCTTTGTTCAATTTATCTGGAGAACAGTCTTTACATTCATCCGATGTAGAACTCCAACCCATGGATATTGTGGATGATATAATGACTCATGTAGAGGTATGTCTGGTTTACTGGAACAAGTAATCATCGTAGTCTTCTCCCTCCATCTGGGAGAACCTCTAGTTTTGGATCTTGCAATGCTTGCATATATACACTGTTCTTCATCACAACTTTCAGTTTCTCTGCTTGATTGCTTTTAGTGAGTTCATATTAGACTAGTAATATTGTGATTCTTAATACAATGACTGGTTGTTCTGGCTTCTCTTTCTTTCTTGGAATCTTCATGTTCTTCCTAGTGTTTTTCTTTAGCTCTTGGGTCCATGGAGTTTCTTATAGATTCCATGCCCTAAAGATTCCACTTCTTCCTTTCATTATAGGATCAAGGATGTGGATGGACAACCAGGGATACTTTGAGGCTTCTCTTCGAAGAAGACTTCTTCTGAGGTTGAACTGAACATGTAATACCTTTCATGGCTGCTACCATGGATATATACTTCATCATCTTCAATGGATCATAAGATTTAGGGTTAGCTCGCTCCTAATCCTTGCTTCATGCATGAATACATGCTCTTCTTTTGGGAATATATAATCGACTCCCTCCATCTAGGAGAATCCATGTTTCTGTCTGCATCTTTATTTCCTTGTGCAAAGTGTCACAAATCTTTTTCCAATTTCCTCCTGATTGCTAACTTCTTTCTTTACTTCTTCTAGGTTTCTGATTTCGGCTTATCTTGTAGCTTGTATTATAGTCATAGTGATCACATTCCTTATCTTTTTGTTCTTCCATAAGTATAGTTTCTCTTTGAACATATTATCTTATAAGAAATAGATATGCAAGATATGTACAGAAAACATGGTATGTACAAGAACTATGAAGAGTAATGTTACCTTGTCTTAGAAGAAGAAGTATGTATTGTCCCGCTTGGATTTCTTTGAGGGTTCCCTTTCTTTGGAAATTGATGCTTCATGTGTTTCCTTCCCTTTCTTTAACTCGGGACAATGATTCTTGTAGTGACCATACTTTTGAAAATTGAAGCATTGTATCCTTGACATATCTTTCTCTTGATTTGTTTTCTTCCTAGAGCCAAACTTCCTTTTGTTCTTGAAGTTCTTGAATCTTGTTGTGAAGGCTTGATCATCATACTTCTTTTGGGGTTTCTCTTTTGCAATGATCCTTGATTCTTCTTGAGCACAACAAGTCCAAAGTTCTTCAAATGTAGGATACTCCTTCCTTCTGTTCACGCTTGCGAAAAATGCATCCCATGTCTTGGGAAGACCATTGAGTACTATGTTTACCAATTCCTTCTCTGAAATTATCTCTTCAATAGCTTGTAGTTGATCTCTTAACTAAGAGATCCTCACAAATTATGATGTTATGTTGTCATCATCATTCATCTTCATGTCACTGAGCTCATTCTTCGGACTCGTTACTTGTCCAATGTTTCTTATTGAGAAGAGGTTTGTTAAGGCACCGTACATCTTCTTTGATGAGTCAAGATGTGAGATGTAGGGTATCAAGTGGTCTTTTATAGATTCAACTATGATACTCATGGCATTGATGTTACCATCTTTGAACTTCTCCATAACTGCAACGTTCTGTTTTTCCTTCTCTTTTCCTTCTTCAAACTTTGGTTCTGTGATCTTTCCTTTCACGATATTCAACACTTTATTCTTGGCAAGGATGAGGTCAATCCTTGTCTTCCACGCTCTGAAGTTAGAAGCTCCATCTAACTTGTTCTTTGACTTCATAGAGTAAGTCATGGCTACTTTGACTTGGTCAACCCTAGATTTGACCAAAAAATCAAACTTGACATCTTGGATTGCTGAGAGTACCAAGAGATGCGCTAGGCTAGTGCGTACTAGTATATCCTAAAATTAGGTCAATCCCTTCAATTAAGGTGCCTCAACAAGAGGATTAGGGTTTATGAAACTACACCTGCTAGTAACCCTAGCGACAGTGCTTTGGTGACTGCTCCTGCTAGAAAACCTAGCAGCAGTTCTTCAATGAGCTTAATATCCTTATGGCTATGTTTCCTTCTAGCGGTTAAACTGAATGAAGGAGGTGTGGGCCCATAACCTGTTAGACTATAATGGATGTGCTCCTTTTACCATTGACAATATCACTATTGTCACCCAACCATAGGCTGAAGTCACCCTCCGAGCACCTTAACTTGGACAGAGAATCACTCCAGAAGCAAACCCTAGGTTAGATAGCCAAACAAAGGGTAGTGCACCTTTCCCCAAGGATAACGCACCAAGCAAGATCTAATCAAATAGTCCAAACCCTAGCGAGGAGATAGTCCAAGCCAAAACCAAAATATGCTAACTGCAGCAGCTGCAACGACAACTCTCCTCCAAACCTGTGCGCAAACTGGGAAATTGCAGTGCGCACAAGTGTTTCTCTACAATTATGAGAATACCTGCCAGAATGAAGACTGGCCTCTTATATTTATACTAATTATGGTTAACTGCCTGGGCCGACTTCTCATTATCGGTACCTATTTACTCAGTATATATTATTTCCTCTGGCCAACTTCTTCTCTTGTAGGCTAATAACATAATACCAATTATCCTCTTGAGCCGACTTGTATTCTAGGGTTATTAGTCAACTCATTAGGGTTTATTCTTGCTTCCCAAAATATTCTATTCTCGTTAGGTTTACACGTGGAGGTAAATACCTCCCGCAGCTACCATAATATTAACACTACCAAGACAAAAAAATTACATTTGGACACTACCATTCAAATAGATTCATTTTATCCATTGAAAAAGAGAGAAGGAGGGGAAGTATGATGTACCTCGTTTATGACATTTTTCTAAGCTACTCCAATCTGCAGGATCCAAACAGTACCTGCAATGGATAACAAGAAACAAACAACTATCTCCTACTCTATTGGATTAGACAAAATCAATCGATCTATGAAGATTAAGACAAGCATAGACAAGCAGAGACAAGCACATGTAAACACATACTTGAAGAAAATAGGCCAAGTGTATTAACAAAAACTTCAAAAGGAAACTTACAATATTCAGATGATTTTGCATCAACCTCTCCAAGTCCTCCTCGTCCAACCCTTGCTCGAAAGATCCACAATCAAATAACAATGTTTTTCTTATTTCTCCTCCTTTTTCACCATGGGAATGCCTCCATTTAAAGGCTTTGAGAGGCTCAACTACCTTGGGTATATTTGGAATTAGTTGAAGATATGACTCCAATAGTTGTGATATCTTCCTTAGATGCATCCCTGGAGTCATATTCAATCCAAACTAACCCAATCCATCCATAGTTGTCTTTAGAGGAAAGTGGGATTTCCTCCAACATTCCCTCAACCAACTCAACGCTCCCTTAGAATTGACAACAGAGCATTGCAGCTCTCCCCCTGATATGGACAAGGAGTGCTAGCACTCCCTATGTATGAGCAGGGGAGCGCTTATCTTCCAAAAATTCACCAAGATGAGTAAATCCCTAGTAAAAATACTTGTTCCAACTGTCAGATGATGGGGCTTCTTCTTCTAACATGTTTTAAGGGTTGTAACAAGTGTTTTCATGGTGTCGTTCGAGATGTGACACTTAGGAAAAGAGAATGTGACACTTATGACACTTGCGACAATGAAAGTGCCACACTTGCGACATTGTCGAAGTGAGTAATTTTGATGTGTAACAGATTTCCCCCCAAAGTGTGAAGTCAGAAAAGGAATGTTGATGGCTAAAACACTTTGTAGATTCTTCGAAGCAAGGGTATGGATTTGGAGAACCTAGTAGAATCTGCAAAAAACTATCAACAATGTTAATATGTGTTCCATTCCTAAGGCAGACATACCTATGTTCGGAATACAAATGACTCAAAGCACGTCTGCCAATAAATACATTGCAGATCCATAATGATATTGACTAAGGAGATGGCCACCAAAGATACAATGTGGATCCATCTCTCTATGACCTGACTTGATCATAGCCACAAAATAATACACAGTGGAGCTACGATGTGATAAGAACATAGCCATAGACCAATACAAAGTGGATCTATGTTAAAACATGTATATCAGTCAGATAATCGCCATTGCAACCTAGGTAAAGTGTATATGCAGATGAATACTCAACCAAGGGTCTTCGTCCCAATCCTATAAAAGTATGAATGTGTCCATGTGAATAGGTGATTTTATGTCGAACATGATAGAAACCACTTGATTATTGGTCATTGAGGTATACCGTTAACAAGTGCGAGAGAAATCACCATTGATGTTGATGATTCTCAAGGTACTTTTAAAGTATAATCCAACAAATGTGAATAATGAGTTGAAGTTGAACACTCGTGGAATCAGTCGGTCAAGGGTCATTGATGCATAACCACTGTCGAATTTGAGGAGGCATGTCATTGAGGCATGCACGTTCCTCTTCCTTTATTTAATGAAATGGAAGAAGTAAGGGTTCATCCCCAGAAGGGCCCTTCAATGTATAAAGTCCAGATAAGGAAAACTTGGTTGTTTTTCATGTTTAGGGAGTTTGAAAATAACTTAAAGAAGACTATGAGGTTGTCCTTTTTCATGATTTTAGTCTCCAAGGTCTGAAAAAGTATAAAATGATACGACGGAGAAATATTCTAGCCGATATTGACTAGAGAATTCCTTTTTCATAGTTAGTCTGTTGGGACCGAAAAAGGGGTAATCTACCACCCAATAGACGAATCTTCATATTTTATTGAGCTCGAAGTATGACGAATTTTTCTTAATAGCGTCATAAGGTCATCAAAAAGTCTTTGCTCTGTAATTTCCTGTTTAATCAAGTTATTCTGGGAAAAAAATGTCAGTAGTTTCTTAAAAATCGACAATAATTTAGGAAAAAACTCAAACATAAATATTATTAATATGAAAAAGGGTGTAAATGACTCTATTTGGAAATATTAAAAAGTCAATTAGGGAAAAAAAAAGTCATTTTCACCTTTAATTTCACAATTTACCCTTTCTCCTTGAGTTTTTCCCCCTTTTGAGTAATTTTTTCGATGTTGATTGGGGGAGCTACAGGCGACCATTCGTGATTCCGTCAAGACCAGGTTGGTACTATGGCCCTACTCATCCATTTGCATGTTTTTTTGTTCAATTTCATTCTTCATTTCATGTGTTTGGGCTCCTTAGAAATCCCTAGAGCATCGAACATGATCGACGCTCCCTTAAGCAATCAAGGGGGGCATTGTTCGAGAATTCAACACCCTGGTATGTCTTCTAGGGGAGCACTAGCCCTCTTTCTTTTCTTTCCATGAAGCGTTGGGCACAAAAAATGATTTTTTGTTTAGTTTTTAAGCTGTGAACAAGCAATTTATTTTTTTGAAACTTGGATAATGTGATTTTTTTTATAGATTTGCAAGTTTGCATTAGCCAATATGATTGAATGGAAGGAAAGATAACATGAATTTGATGATATGGTTGTCTTACAAGACCCTCAAGAGAGGGAAACTCTACGAAAATGCAGTTTGTTGAAGTACTTCAAGCTACAAAACATGATAAAATAAGTCCTTTTGCTCGAGTATTTGATTGGATTATGGGATAGCGATGAGAAAGCGTTCCGGATGGGATCTCGTATGCTTGAGATTGACATTGGAGACATGTACTTCCTCATGGGGTTGTCAAAGAGGGGAGCACCCATCTTTTGTCTGGACACTGGTCTACTCCACTACCAACAGAGGCATATTTTGCATAGTATTACGTGCTAGGATCATGCTTAGTAGGGGGACAAATCGTCATCAAAGATACGATGGAACTATATCTATAATCCATTCTCTTTGCTATCACTAAACTGGCAGGAAGCACCAATGCCCATCTTGCTTCCAAATCTTAGATATCATATGCTATTTAGTGCTTGGAGCCTAAGATTTTTAACTGAAGTGCAGGGTTCTTGATAAACATCAAAGAGAAGATATCTAAGTGTAGAACAAGAAGCCATAAACAATTTGGATATAGATCTTTCTTGGTTTCATTCTTTCTAGAGAGAGTACCACAGATGTAGCCACGAGTTGCATTGATAGCACGCCCCACATCCGAGCCCCGAATGGAGCGGTGGACCAGTCTTTCGCCTTAGTTAGGGAATGAACCCTCATCCTTCTGCTTTACTGTTGACTTCTTCACATGGTGGAGAAGGAAACTCGTGGTTATAGAGGATTTTCCTTATGTCGGAGTTGACTTTAGGGGCAACACAGATTTAGTGCTCCCCGAAGAGGCACAGTGGGACGCATCAGGTAAAATACGAAATATCATGACCTTGCAACAGTGTTTTTTTTTTGTTTTTTATATCTATATATGTATTATTATTTTTGTTGTACAATGAGGGATATAAATAATTTGTTTTCATCATGCAGATAGAGGCATGTCACGACCGACAGGGATGCCAACGCTAGGACGTCGTGGTGATGTTCAGGTAGCAGCGGAGGTTGGCGTCGAAGTAGGAGGACTCCATGAGGTGGAGAGGAACCTTCATGCATTGACCATGGGAGTGTTAAGGGGCCCTAAATCCCTTTAAATCAAAAACATGAACCAAACCCGCCACAAAAGCCCAATTAGACTCTACAGCATTTGATGGTGGAATGGTTCTCTAGATCTTTTGATCTGGCCAATTTATCGATGGGCTTTACGTAGTGATTGACAGGATATCTTTCTATGAAAGTTCCTCCTTCAGTTTAAATGTTCTCTTTCTGTATTTTATTTTATTAGATGGGTTTGATCAAAAGATGTGTGGTGGTATAAACCAACTGGTAAAAGGGGTTCTTAGCTACTGAAGAACATTGAGCTTGGGATAACCCTTGTGCTCAAGAATGCAGACAAAGATATTCACACTTGTTACAAGCCTAGTAATAATACGTTAACTTATTGGTGTTTCAATTATTGACTGAGATACAATTAGCGTAAGAAAAATGCGCATGCAATAAGATGATGTCAAGAAAAATAATTTCCTTAGCTCTAACATTAATCACACATTAACACAACGATTTGGTTTCATCATTAGAGACAAGAACTACAAAAAAATACTAAAACAACTAACTTACCAATAGATTCATAAACTCGTACTCATTACAGCATCCATTAATGAAATAAAGTTGGAAGTAAATCCTCCTCAATCCAATCACACAACGCCTTTGATGAAAAATAGAAATTTGTCTTTGGTCCTAAACATGACTTATCAATTAAGTTAGTTCAAAAATGATTCTTTACAATTCCAAAAATGAGGGTCTTTCCTAAAACCATCGACCATTGTTAAAAGGCCAATCCTCTTATTTATAGTGAATCATTAACTAAAAATATCTATTACAAGCTTAAGCTAAGTACAAACAAAATCTCCATGTGGCACTTTAATCTCTCTGTTCTCTAAAAATCATCAAATATTTTTACTGAAGTGGATGACTCTTCTCATAGTCTGACCATTTGTTGAAGAGTTCCTTGCATGTGTTGGCATATTGTTGGTTAAGTTACTTACATATCCTGTTTGATTTTATTGACCTAGGGTTCATGTATGTTTGGGTTTCCAACAAAGCCTCTAAAACTATCAGCCCTCCTGATAAACCAGAAGGCAACGCAATGCACAGAGCGCACTACGCCATCTCACCCGAGATAGTCTTAATAGGTGGCTGCAATACTCATGTGTTTATAGCCTAGGATTGAGCGATAGGTTTGATAATTGTGTATTAAGAGTGCTACTATAACCCATTAACGCAGTATATTGTTATCACGATTTATGTAGAAATATACTAACTCATTCATTTAACTTATCCATATCTACTGAAAGACAATAAAGACACACATGCATTCAATCAGATAACAAAGATGCTACCATGGTTCACCCCCTCCTGGGCTATGTCCACAAATATCTATATCTTCGCTCTTTTATTATAGTAGTTCTTCATTACAGCGTCGCACACTTACAACTCTTCTCAGTTGGGTAAGATCTCTATGAGGTGGACTAGATCGCATCAGGCTCCTTAGCCTGCGATCTAACACTCAAGATCTACCCTCCTCCGTCCTCTCTAGCTCAACAACTTACAAAAGTAGGTCATACAGCAAAATATTACATATCAACTTGCTATAACAATTCTCTCTATGATAATGACTAATATCTCCCCTGAGGCCTAGGTACTATAACCCATTAACGCAGTATATTGTTATCACGATTTATGCAGAAATATACTAACTCATTCATTTAACTTATCCATATCTACTAAAAGACAATAAAGACACACATGCATTCAATCAGATAACAAAGATGCTACCATGGTTCACCCCCTCCTGGGCTACGTCCACAAAGATCTATGTCTTCGCTCTTTTATTATAGTAGTTCTTCATTACAGCGCCGCACACTTACAACTCTTCTCAGTTGGGTAAGATCTCTATGAGGCGGACTAGATCGCATCAGGCTCCTTAGCCTGCGATCTAACCCTCAAGATGTACCCTCCTCCGTCCTCTCTATCTCAACAACTTACAAAAGTAGGTCATACAGCAAAATATTACATATCAACTTACTATAACAATTCTCTCTATGATAATGACTAATATCTCCCCTGAGGCCTAGGTATCTCTATTTATACATTTCTGGATCTTCGACCATTACAATACATTACCAAAACCCTAACCCTACCATCATTAGGTCTTCCAATCATGTGTTCGTGTTGTTCTTCCTTCCAGTTGTCACTTTCCTTGTGCATGCCTTCTTCCCTAAAATCGCCTTGCTTTTCCACTTTGGTATACTTCCAACAGGCCCCCAACACTGACATGTGGCTCATCTTGAGCCACCTAACCTGTGTGCACTTCTTCGATCTCCTTGGTGATCGCCTGGAAATTTTCCTTGAGCTCTATTGCTTGTGTTTGCGCCTGCACGGTCTTCTCCTTGAGTGTGTCTACTATTTGGACTGCAATTTCGTCACTGATCAATCCTGCGCACTCTGTCTGGGTATGTGCTATCTGTTTTTTAGCTTCCTCTACCTGTGCAAGGACTTCTGCTACTCGCTCTTGAAGTGGTTCCATCTGAGCTTGACGCTCCTTTTTCAGTGTTTGCGTAGTGGTGATTTCCGTCTGCAGTTTCTTCATATCCTGTGTCCCTTTGATGTGCTTTGTGATGGGCATTGTCTTCTGCCTCTGCTTGAGATCTTGGATAGTTGCGCTTATCCTTTCTTCTTCCTTGTCCCACTTTTTGACTTGTTGATCCTCCTCTAACTTTGTCCAAATTTGTGTTGCTTTATCGAACAAGTTGGTTGTTGTGTTGACTTGTTGCTCTATCTCATGTAGTTGCTATGTTGCCTCTTTCTTCCTTTGCTCCTTTACTACTGGTGGAGTGATGGGTGTGAGTTGCTCACAAATATTCTCGATCTCCTTCTGATATTGATCAATTGACTGCGCAATCTGATCATTTTTTTCTATTGCTATGAGTTCGGCACTTTGCACAGTCTTTGGAATCTTCTCATAAGTTCCTGCCACTTTTCGTTCCAATCTGCTCACGCGCTCCCTCTTCTCTTGGGTCTCGAGCTTAGCCTACTCACATATTATTTCCAGCATGTCCCACTTCTTTATTTCCTATTGTAATTC
>JASDQU010306412.1:121581-150304 GCA_032191745.1 Picea mariana | reverse complement strand
AATATGTTTCTTTCCCATAAAGTTAGATCTACTTTATTGCATAACTCCTTGATCATATGCATAGATTAGCTATTGAATATATAGAATTGCTTTCACTTTGGTTGGTTCGTGCTGTTTTGATCTTGACTGCATGAGAGCACTGGAGTGAAGCAGGAGAAACAAAGATTAAGGAAGCGATTATAAGGTATGTCTCTTATTCTCACTTCCAATTTAATTCAATAGTTAGATTTAGGGAAAGCGATATATTTTGTCCTATTTTGTTCTAGATCCAGGTGGATCTAGGGAGATCGGTTTGTGTCCGCACTTACGGATTTATCCAATAACATTATGACAGAAACCTTTTTGATAGCCATATTGTAAATGGTTCTATCAGAATCATCCATATCAGAGTAATACTTCTCGTGAAAAATTTTCAACTCCGATGAATACAGTTCGACAACCCAAGTTTACAACTCATTTTTTGTTGATTAAAGTGTCATTCAATCATTGGTGGAGGAATAAACACTCGAATGTTGAAACCTTATGCTTATGTAACCATGTATGATGATAACCTTATGATTCATCTAATGTCGATTGGTCTCTGCTATGCTAAATGAATACTCACATGTTTACTTATTCCTCATTTTCTCGAGCTAACACATTTCTTGAGGAAGGGAATATTATTCAATACCCTTTTTTCATTGGATCTGTGAAGCTTCTTAAATATTTTGGACACTGATTGAGAATGTCCAACAACACACTTCCAACCTTTCTTGAATTTTACCTTCGGTACAGAAATAAACATTAAAAAGGAAATATTCTTCGATGCTTTTTCATCGGATTATGAATAAAATGGTGAAATTCTTCCCCCTGATGGAAATAACTACGAAACTTATATATAATTGCCCATGCCCTCAAACTCTCGGTACAAGAATAGAATATTCTTCGATACCTCTGTTTCAAAGCACAAACTACTCTGTTAACATCCCCTATCCGATTGCAATGGCTATGATCACTACGATTTCAAATTTTCACCTCCCATGACTCTGATACGTGGATTGGGCAACCCTTGCTTTCAAATCACATTAATGGTGCAATAATGCTCTGGTTCTTTAACTGGTCATAGTACATAGGTTATTTGATTTGTTTTTTAGGGTAATTAAATGCCTATATTATAACCCTAAAAACCCTCATTGAGATCATTTATTTTCTTCGTATGTTGGTTAACCACTCCACTTTGCATTGATTAGTTGTATAACGCCCAGTAAACACCGTAATTTTTAGTTGAAGCATAGGTATCTTGTTTCTCTAAATTACTGTTTTATATGATTTTTTGTCTATTTGATTCACTGATGATTAATATGTTGACTGTAGGATATAGAGAACACACTATGGTGAGTTAGATGACCCAAAGATCCAAGAATTTATCACCCACTGCTTCAACTTCGACGATTAAAACTTCTTCCCTCGAAGGAGAGGTTTTAATAACTGATAAAACCTATCATACTGGAGATGATCATTCCCTCAGATACAATGAGATATAAAATATCTTCAATAATAGGGAATTTCCTATAGAAGATGAAAATCTCAAAGTGTACCAGAATATCCAGAAGAGTGGTAGTCACCTTGTAGTTGTTCGACCTGCATTATTTCCTTACAAAGAGGTAGTCCAGTGGTGCTTCAAGCAAATTGACCCAAGCACTGCCATAATTATGAACAAGTATAGATGACAAATAAGATCTCTAAGGCCTGAATATGTTAGTGCAAGATATCACTTAACCATGATTGCATGTTGCCTCAATGAGACATTCCTAGAGGGGTTTGTTCAAAGTAACAAAGGCCGATCCAAGTTAATGAAAAAATGGTGGGTGGACGAAGATAGACCATTCAATAAAGGAACCATATAAAAATGTTGGTCGCTATGATGAACCGATTATATGGCGAGAAAAAGAGCACACATTTTCAGACATATTGGCTACCCATGGCTCATACCATTATGAAGATTGGACAAGTGTTCAATTGGGTAGAGATATTAACTTTTAACATATGTCTCAATGTGAAAATTATACCAGGTATGAAAAAGCCCTACTTTTATATGTCAACATATTTGATTGATGCTATATGTTCCTCAATACCATTTCCAAATATCGGATGAAATTGGGACCAAGATCAACCCCATGTGCATGTGTATTTCTTATAGCTTTGGAACATAAATTATAAGAGGTATTTCTATGACAGTTGTGATTTTTTCCTCTATCCTCTTTATAATATTATTTATGGGTTCCCAAGGTACATAATTTCAAGTGAATCTAGAGTTGGGATGAAAGGGATAGCTGATTGGTATATAGGAAAATATTATACCTACATCAGAGTATATAGCACAATAAGGGATCCTCATATTTTTCCATCTTTTTCCCAAATCACCTTTTGATGACAGAAATAGACTACCAGAACATGAGGACAAGGGGTTACTTCTCTTCTCATGAGTAGTAGCAAGAAAATTTGGCCTTTGTTTCCTATACACATAGGAAACTATAGTCTATCGAATGGATAACATGCTAGAAAAGAGGGAGAGGCCTTACAAGATTTATTTTTATTCCTTGGAAGTGTGAAATGACATGACCCACATGAGCTCGTAGTGAGTCATGTTAGATATGTGGGTCTCACTCATCCTACTATACATGTGGTTGATTTTGAAGAAGACAAGTCCAAATAAGTTATTTTTTATGAATAGGTATTACCAAAGTTTCCTGATGATGCTGCTAGACAAGAAATGCAATCTAAGCAAGAAGAAATGAAGAATTTTCATCAAGATCAATTTCAAAGGTTTTTGCTAGGGGATCAGAATAAATTAGTCACTAAAGAGAAAGAAAAGGTCAAGAAAGAAAAATAATTAGCGCAAAAGAGATTGAAAGTTGATGAGGAATATAAGAGGAAACAAGTTGAAGAAAAAACTAATAGACTAGCCGAGGAAGCTGAGGCACAAAGAAGAGAGAGTGAAAAAGTAGCAGCTAAAGAAGAAGCTAAAAGACTAGCTGAAGAAGCTCAGGCCTAGAGAAGAGAAAATGAAAGAGAAATAACTAAAGAAGAAGATAAAAGAATAGCAGATGATTAATTAGGAATACAAAAGCATAAATAATTGAGTGAGACCCAAGAAATCCCATCGACTCCTAATTTTGGCACAATAAACATTTCACCTCAAGAATACACCCCTCTTACTGTTATCCCAGGTAATTCGACCTTTAATTCTTTGCAAATACTTATTTTTGAGGGTGTTGTCATGGTTGTTGGAGAGTATTACTATGATGATAGAACTAAGATCAGTGAAAAAAGTTCAAACAAAAGAAAAAGGGGATATTCTACTAAACCTAGGTCATCTATATGAAGAGTTGTGGAATGGAAGGTGGGACATGACCCAAAAGAAAATTCCGTACAAGAAGCCTCTGTGCTCCATGAATTTATGGGTTTGAATGCTTCATATATTCTTGAGGTTATCACTTCCTTAAACGTAGCTTGAACCAAGATCACTAAGTTGGAGATAGAGTTGAAAACACAAAAGGATAACATGTCTGTAGAATTCCCAAAAACTATTGAGCAGAAGGACAAACCACATAAGGAAGAAATTAAGAAGACTATGCAAGATGTGAGAGATGAACTTGCTTTAGAATTTGAAAGAGGCACCTGTTACACACCCAACCCATAATTATATTTTAAGGGGATGGGGTATTAAAATTTCATTCCCTTGACTATTTCAAAACTTCCTTTCAAGGACACCATCATCTTTTTTTCATCAAGAGCTTTCTAATGACTATATTTTTTCCCAAAACTGAGCTATAGATCAAAATTTATGGCCTCTCAAAGTTATTGGTAATTATTGACCAAAGACCACCTCACTTCCATGTGTCACCCATGTGGCACCCTGTCACCTGTGTCTTCCTACGTGGCACTAACATGTATCTCTATTACATGTGTTATATTTTGTAGCACAGACTTGGCATCGACCACATCCTATATTAATCCACACTTTATAAGAATCTTTCCATCACCTTCCGAGACTATCGGGATCCACCCATTAGAGTATTCCCCCGAAAGGAAACCCATCACACTTTGACAACTAAGTTTGATGGCTACCTCCTCCGATAAATCGAACAACTCCAGGGTTTTGGAAAATGATGGCTAGGATTAGGTTGGGTGTTCTTGGTCGTACCAAATCATTTTGACAATAATGTCCTCTTTGTTTGACACATGGCACTATAACCACCTGACACATGGAACTATCGACACCTAACACGTGGCGATCATACTCCCCACATAAACTCACCTTTGGTTACCAAATCGCTATGCCACATGGCTCCTTCTAAGCTCAATATGTGGTACCATTTGCATCGTGACATGTGGCACCATCCATGTCCTTTTCTTGAGTCCCCAACTAGGAATTAACAGTCTAGATCATCTACGGGGTCCATAAGGCCTTGTTAAATTGACGATCTATATTTCATCTCAGAGAATTCTTGTCAAAATATTCTTCGTGCATCCATTCCAAAAGGTGCCTTGTGATAGATGACTGAGATATTCTCTCAGATCTCCTCTAATCCTGTCAGATCAACATACAGGGTATAATATCAGAGCTCCTCCTTCAGAGTTTATCCCCAATATTCATTCTGAATAGAACCTTACGATGGATGGTCTAGATATCCTTAACAAATATCCAACAACTAGGATTTGGGGTGAGTACATATGGTTTCCCAGCCCTAGTTCTAGGGCCACTCTTAGGGCGACCCTTGTCACCCAAAACCACATCGACTTTCGAATTGGCAAGACACGTGGCCTGATCACTAATTAACATGTGGAACTCCATATGGGATTGACGTGGCATACATGTCATCACAAATGCACTTGACTTATCCACTCAGGTGTTGACACCTATCCCTACTAGTGATACGTTAACCTCCTAGCTAGCTCCTTTGTTGCTCTGACGCCACTTCACTTGGTAACATTCTCCAAGGGGAAATGAAAGGGTCCATAGTAGATAAATGGTTGCTAATCATCATGGCCTACCTCTTGACCAATGGTTGAGATTATCTCGAGGACTTTTCACCTCCATATGCCTATTCTTCTTGACACGTGACACCATCTATGTATGAAATGTGGCTCTCATATTCCTCATGGTAGTTCACCTAGGGGTGCTAAATCATTAAGACATGTGGCCCTCTCTGTACTCGACACATGGTTCCACCCACTTATTGACATGTGGTGCCATCCTCCTTACCTTCTCAAACCTTCCACTAGAAATCGATGGTTGATATTTCTTCTTGGAGATTCTACCCTAGAGTGCATCACCACAACCCATTCCAACATTTCATTGCGGTGGACAATCAAGATCTCCCTTCAGAGTATTTTCTGACCTGATGCATCAATGGTCATATCTTTTCCTTGGAGTCTTTCCTCGGAGTGTATCTCCGGGACCCACTCTGATTAAACCTTGCAACAGATGGATAGGATTTTCTTTCAAATCTCTTCAAGTCCCGATAGATCCATGATCATTGTGTCTGCTCAAAAGTCCTCTATCAAAGTGTATTCCCGTGTGTACTCTAAAAGGCACTCTATGATGGATGACCACGATCACTGTAGTTTTCTCTTCAATGGATCGATGGCTCTAGTTTATTCGGATTTGCGTTCTGGACTAACCATGAATTACTCTGATGGGTATTCTATGATCAATGGCTGAGATATTTCAACCTTTAGATCCAATGACTAAGGTTAAAACAAAGGTCTAATAATCAAATTCACCCAAAGGGCCTAGAGTCGACTCATCAATTAATTACCTATTGCTTATCGCAGGTTGTCACTTGTCAACCTTTGGACACATCGACGTTCCCATTCATCATGACAAGTCATGCCGAAATCACCTCACCTCTTAGCCTCGTTTAAGCAAGACCAAAATTATCTACGACTTCGATTAATCACGAGCTAGTCTTGATGGGAAACCTAGATCCTCCCTCAGACTCCCCGTTTTTAGAATGCTCCCACTTCTTCATTTGGGGCTACTTCGACTATGGGATTCTGATAACACTCACCCTCATGATGATCTACGACTAAGATTAATCATCATGCCATATCCAACGATTGTTATTATATTGGGTCTTTTATGCCCTCCAACTCCAACTATGTCCTCCACTACGGATATAACGGTCCATAATCATTCTCTGATACATTCCGATAGAACAAAGGTCCTCGTTCATTCAGGGTATACCCTCTACAGACGTCATAAACTACTTCGATGGAGGGTCATGATCTCTCCACGCCGCCATATCAATGGTCGAGACTGCGTCTCACCCTAGATTGAATGGAGGGTCCAGATGTAACTGTTGTGTCAGATCAAAGGTCATGGTCTTTCGAAAAAAAAGAGCCTTTAAGCAGGCTTGATAGTCTGGTCCAGGACTTAGTCAATTTTGTAGGTTTTCACTAAGTCCTTTCAAGATTTGGTGAGTTTGATAAGTTCTCATTCGGGTCCAAGGAACCCTTTTTCCTGCATAGGATACCTCTAATTCATTTCATTATGAAAAGTCCATTTTTCACAGGAAAACCAAACACTATGATGCACATGTATATGGATCCAAGCACTACGACATACATGTAGTATTTATTTCCTTTTATCCTGAAAGGCCCATTTTTCATAGGTATTGAAATATTGTGACACTCGAGGGCCTCTATATATATGTGTGTGTATATATATATATATATATATATATATATATATATAGGTATACTGTAATTGTGTGCACAATTATCTAGGTTACAATTTCATTCCTTTAACTATAGATAATACAAGGACCCAAGCATTCATGTGCAAAATCATGCCCATAACCATATTATTTCTCAATTGCTAGAAGGCACAATGTACAAGAGATCCACTAATCTAATCTTCAATCAAGCATGCACATCCTTGAGACCATTCTAGAAATTTATTCATAATTTATATTCAATACATAGAGTTCATAAATACTTATATGTTACAGTTGATAACCAACCAACTGACTGTGGGTGTTCGTCTTTCCACCGAACCACAGTCTATGCTCTCTCATTAACTTCGGTAGTAGGCCACCCCTGTGCCAATACATGATTCCACTAGGGAATTTCTTCTGTGCTCCCCTTTCCTAGCTCGACCTCTTGAGGTTTTTCATATTATTTCCCCGCATCAAGATCACAACCTCTCAGGTTGGATCAATACTTCTGGGAAAAAACGAGAGCCTTTACACATTCTTGCCTTTTTTTTCTTCTGCTTCTCCTCATGAATCCCTGCATGAAATCTTCTGAAGAAGGTTATCAACCTGTCCTCCCTTTCTTGTGTTAGAAGGACTCGTGGGTTCAATATAAAAAATTGGGGTGGAAGTACCGTCCCCTCCATTAGATCTCCATACCTGTATTCATTGAGGGAGGCTGGTTTTTCAACTACCAACCTCTTCTTATTAATTGTTTTGATTCATCTACAAGATAGAGGAATTGTTATTGTTTCCTATACATCGTTCATCAATGTGGTTTGGGACATTCATTACACACTAATCTCCGCTCCATGTTCCCTCACTCTTTTCCTCTAGTGGTATCATAGCCAATACTTTTAAGGTTTCACCCCACAGTCAGTTGTTAGCATTTACAATTTAACAATAATTCATTTACATTGTTTGCATACCATGGTATGGAAATAATTAAACATGATTAATTATGATCCGGGGGAAACAAGGGTGTTACAATCCCCTCCCCTTTAAAGGAACACCTCCCTCGATGTTCTTTTCATCTCAACAACCCCTACCATGCCTTCATCTTTCAGTTGTTTTAGAAATTGTTGTTTCCTCTTCTTGGTATGGTCCTTTCCAAACTCTTGGTATTTATCACTGCCCACAAGTATCTCAGACATTGAGCATATTAATTCACAGTTTCATTCACAATCATTTCTTTTTTGTTCAAAATTCAAGAGGAAATTTACATATCAATAAAATTCTTATCTATGTGATTCATGGATCTGCATCCATGTGGTTGTCTTCATTAAATTGGCTCACTTTTTCCTTGACATACCCATTGTGTGTAGGATCGAAGTCTCCTCTTCTAGGACTAGGCTCAGGCATCCCATTCTTTGCTATACAGTCTCTTGGGTGATCCATATTTACTTGCCATGGATTTCTCACACAAGAATAATTTTCGAGACTTTCTCAAGTCTTATAGTCAAGGCGTCCCTCTGAATTGATCTTTCTGAGGCATCCCTACAACCCTTGTTACCTCAACATGATATTCTTTGGGGATCATGACTTATCACATGGTTCTCATGTTGCTACAATAGCCCTTTTTTTGTACTTTCTATCTTTGACAACCATCTTCTGTCCTCCCTGGATAGATATTTCATCTCACCTGTATCACATTCATACATATACTCGTGATATATGACATCAATTTTCAATCAAATTTCTTTCAAATTTGTCACCCCTAGATTTCAAATTTCACATTTTCATTTTCAGATCTATCCCATAGAGGAACCAGATTCACAAGTATGATATTTTCCCTCTCATAACAATTTTGGCTCAACAAGCATTGGCATTCCCTATGTATTTACATTATTGCATATCCAAGACCCTTCTTCATGCAATTTCAACTTCAATCAGCCAAAAAAATTGTTAATTTCCATGCTCATATATTTTCATTGTACCTTTACAATGGCATCCCAAGAAGTTCTTAACTTGTGCATACTGACAATCAAACCACTCTTATTCATCCAATGACATAAAGAAAAAATAAATATCATTCCTTACCCATGCATCATTTCAACATATCAAACCTTTCCAAATGCATTTCAACACTAAGTGAATTTAATCAATGTGCCAATTCCCTTTCACCCTTGCATTGATTTCAGATTGTTAATTTTCATGTTAGACACTCTTGCCAGGGTTTGTTGGAATTTAGACAACCTCTTACCATATGGATTCTCTGTCCATATTCATTATTACAACAAAACCATATTTCTTCTCTGAATCAATCACAACCAGGGATAATTTTAAGGTTGGAAATTTATATTAAAATGTAGAAACCAAGTCTAATCTTACTAGTCCTTAATATGCAAAATGTGAAATGTTTGGCGATAGTTTTGTAAAAATATTCAAATTTCTAAGGATTTTATATAGTTTCTATAAATTCTTGGTGATTTTAAAGGTAAAATAATTTTGATCTATGGAATTTGGGCAATTATTTTTTGAAACAATGGAAATTGGCGAATTGGTTTTTGGGAAAAACCATGGAAATTTATCCCCTAAAATCATCTATGATCACAAACTCAAATAATCACTCATGAAACTCAAAGTTTCACTTGAATTCCTTTAATCATTTCTTTCTTTACTAATAATTAGGGTACCAACATTTAGGTTCACTTAATTTCTCTCTTTACCATCGTACAACTTTGTAGAGTACTGGAAGATAATTCTTCCACAACGAGCAACCTTATATGTTCCCATTCTCTGACGACATGCATCTCATCAATACATTAAATCAATGTGATGTCTATGAGCACTTTTGTTCCCAATCATTCCTTGATTGGTCAATGTATTCATGACATATCATTTCATGAATTCTTCCAAGGATTTCAATTAGCCTTTATTGCCAGAGGTTCACATCTCCATCATTCAGATTCTCCTTCCCGAATCATACCCTAATTGGGTATCAATGGAATACAGCGGACTTTCAAAATAACATGCATAACATTAATGCAATAAAACATTTCAGAAGGGATTCTTACCCAATCCCTTCATACCTTGTGCCACATAATCATGAACACTTTTATACCTTTTCTGGTTGCCAACACCCTATCTAATATTACCTTATCAATGGTTCTTCCTGGGGACTTCTAAAGTCCCTTTCACAGTTATCAACATCCTTCTTGCATTCCTCCTCTCCTTGAGGATGTCCACCATTGGAAGCTATCATTCCCCAATGACTCCAATCATTTCCTACACAACACATGCATCGTCACATTCATAGTTTACATCAGCTGTCATATAGAATAAAATGCATGTACCACATCATTTAATTCATCAAAACATTTTCAGTTTTTCTCTAGAATATATATACACATTCCATCACGTTTCCCTCAATACTTTCATGAGTGCAAACACAATCAAATTTTGCAGCTAGCTCTACAATCATACTAATGTCACATTCTTATACCAAAAACATTCACATACATAACATATGAGTTTCTCATCCTAGAGAAACACAACAATAGTAAAAAATGAGTTAAGGGACTCTTCCCTTTTTCCCAACTGAGTTATTTCCAAGTCTTACTGTCCATACATATAATGGCTTAACCAAGACCATTTAAACACATTCAATATTTTATCTTTTAGTTACCAGTTGTACTTATTTTCACAACTGGCCTTTTTTAAGTGTATAACTTTATCATATTATTCAGAGTTTAATAGTGAGAAAAGTGTAAATTATTTTCTCCTTCTTTTCTTTTGCAATTTATCCCTCCTGGGATCTGCCTACTCTATCCCTTGAGTAGTCTTAGTCATGTTCACATTGACCTTCTTGGATAATTCAACATGCTACATCAACATGTTTCTTGTTCACAATGAATTATGAACTTGTGCATTCTCCACATTTCCCAGCCAGAGATCATATTGGTCATCATTCATTTGCATGTCTTTTTACTCATGCATGATATTTTAAAATGTAATCTAGGATTCTTGTATAAATAAGATTTGCATCCCACTGCTCAATTATTGACAGTCATTAAGGTTATAGCTCTGTTCTCCTAACAAAGTTCTTTACACAGTTCCTCCATATGAAATTCTTCAACATGAAACTCTCTTATTTCATATCTAGACAGTTTGACATGACCTCAATCTTGAGTCAACCTCAGCTTCATTATTTTAGAGTTCTATCCAATATTCCACAAGGAATATGAGAATTCATTCTTATGATGCATTTCAAACACATTCAAATAGATATATTTACGTTATCAACTTGCTTTCAAGCTTTGCTCCCATGGACTTCAGCACATGCATTTGCATGTTGTGTGTGTTTACCACTAGCACACTTCACAATTTCAACAGTTCCTGTCGATTTAAATCATTGTATACATGATTGTTCACAATCATTTACATGCAGTCTTTAAATGCATAATCATTTTTTTCTTTCATTATGACAATAGAGCATCCCTGCTCATTTAATCTTTCATCAATTTATACTAGATTTTCCCGAGGGAATGGACCACATCATCCTCAATCTATCATTCAAAATTTTTTTGTCATGAATTCTTCAAAATAGAGTCAACTATGCATCCATGGCATCACTCGGATTTGGAAAGCACAAGTCTTGTCTCACATCCTACTTGATCAAGAAATAAAATATTTTTAAGCATGTATAAGTATATCTACATATATGTATGTGAATCACTCGCACCCTTTTACCGCATTCATTCATATTGTTTTAACATTATACAATTTTTATGAGACTTTACAATCACTTACACAACCAATCTCATCAATAAAATCATAATTATGCTTCCCTCTTTACAATATAACAACTAGAAAAAAGGCCACTTTTTCTCCTTACTCTTTTTGCATTCCATCTTATCTCTTTCTGAGGAATTACATACTTCCTAAAGCTATTTTTTAAACAAAAAACTCAGACCCTCCATCATAGGATCATCCATACATCCATGGAATTATTCAGTCTAGGAAATCACACTCCTTTCCTTACTACCCTCTTACTCAGGCATTAATATCACGCCCTTTAGTATTCATACACTTATACACCATACATGTGCATCACTTGCACATTCTTATATTATTCCTTTTTATTTATTTGATATTTAATATTAACCTTCAAATCAGGAAACCTTATAATGCATTCAATCCATGCACTTAAGCATATACAAACATGGATAAATATTCATCATGCAAGTCCACTGCTTGCACCTCTTTTCCATGTCATTCATACACACTGGTACTTTGAACCTTAATACTAGTTTCCCTGAGATATTACAACCATTCACATGGAAAGTATCATGGGCATAATCATACTTAGGTTTCCTTCTCTCATGGAAACAACCATCAAGAAACCACTCTTTCTCTTCTGTTACAAAAGCAATCCACAATTTACAAAATGTAAGAAAGTAATTACAATATTACCAAGGGTAAAGAGCTTCCCCATTACAACTTCCTTTCATGCTTCAACCATTCTTGGTCAATAGAATTTTATCAGGGAAACTCTTTCTTGGATTCACTGTCACTGCTATATGAGCCAATACAACCCTTCCTATATGGATGTCATCCTCCTCTGGATGTTAATTTGACCCTCCGATCATCTAGTAATGCTCCAACACTATCTGTGTTACAATTTATATCAGCCCTCCACTAATCATTACAACCCTATCTCCCTAAGGAAATAGGAACCAACATTATCAATATTTCATTCATGTTGTTAGCTCTTCTGCTATCATTAAGCCATTATTAACCAATAAAATCCAACAACGGGTCTTACACTAAAACTAACCATAGGTTATATTGAGTCTATTTGCATGCAAACATCATCATATGCATTACAATATGTCCATATCTTTCATTTTCACGCATAAAAAAGTACCTAAGTCAATAGATAGGTACGCATTTGTATATCCATGAGCTCATAACTAGCTCACATATCTAAGTTGTTTAGCTCTCTTATGAGGATTATCAATAGTCCAAATGACTCTTCTTTAGTTGTCTGACCAGATTGTTCCAACAACATTCTCAATCATTACAGATTAATTAAATTGACCTCATACATTTTCTATCAGTCCTATAGACATGAGGACTTATTCTTACAGGAACTTAGGCTTGTTATTTATGTAGTAATTAATGCTTCCAAGGATTCCATAAATCCATACTAAAATCCTTTAACCACAAGGAATTTCCTGTAAGGTTCTTAGCCTTTCCCAAAAAATAATATTAAGGGATAGGGTTCTATCATCCCATACTTATAGGCAACATGACGACCACCATATTACTCATTTGGTAGATTGATACAATCCTATAACAATATTCTACTATTTCTACCCCCTTTTTCACTTGGGTATTGCCATTAATGCTTATTGGCATATTCCTGTTTCGGTAGGAGTAACTATTAGTTTGACAAAGGAACATCATAATACCTCTACTTTAATCCAACAAGGATTTCCAAAATAAAGTTTCAATCTATAGTCCTTCTCCTCAAGGAACTCATGCATATACTAAACAAGCTCTTAAACACATATCACTCTTTTAAACATGCTCATATCTAGCCTTAGTATATCGACACTGATACTGATCCCAGGCCCATCCAGGCATAATGTTGTACCTTCTGTGATACCACTTTGTAACACACCCAAACCCCTAAGTATATTTTAAGGGGACGGGGTATTAAAATTTTGTTCCCTTGAATATTTCGAAACTTCCTTTTGAGGACACCATCGTCTTTTTCCCATCGATATTTCCAACGACTGTAATTTTTCCCAAAACCAATCTCTAGATCAAAAGTTATGGCCTCTCAAATTTATTGGTCTTTATTGACCAAAGGCCACCTCACTTCCACGTTTCACCCACATGGAACCCTCTCACTCGCGTTTTCCTACGTGGTGCTGACGTGACTCTCTAGTACATGCACTATCTTTCATGGCACAGACTTGGCATCAACAACATCCTACCTCAGTCGACACTTTATCGGATTCTTTCCATCACCTTCCATAACTATTGGGATCCTCCCATCAGAGTATTCCCATGACAACAACCCAACACACTCCGAAAGCTGAGTCTAATGGGTACCTCCTTTGACATATCAGATGGCTCTAGGGTTTTGGAAATGGTCGACTAGGATTGGGTCGAGTCTTCTCTGTCGTACCAAATCCTTTTGACATGTAACATCCTCTTCACGTGACATGTAGCACTATCACCATCTGACACATGGTGGTCATAATCCCTGTTGGTCCTGAGATTAAACTTAAGGCTCAAAGGATAATGTTAGTCATTAGGAAAGTTTAAGAGAGTGTATTTTTAAAGTGTTTTTTCTACCTTAATTATATGAGAAAAACTCCTTAAATGAAATTAAAAGTTTGACAACACAGAGGCTATATTTCATGTCTTAGTCAAAATTGTAATATTGAATGGTGCGAGAGAAGGATACAAATTTGTAAAACAAAGCAAGGCATCAATTACTAAAGAGTCCTACCTTGTTGCAGTAGAAGAAAAGAGATATTGCAACCTTGAATAAAGTATAAAATGCAGAAATCTATAGAGCAAGCAGGTCTTAATTTACTCACAGTAAATGTAGAGGAAAAGATGCTTACTTAATAAATTACTAATACAATAAAATTACAGTAGTTGTTGTACTAAATTGAAATCAATCATTTATCAAGGAATACATAAAAAAAGGATGAGAAATGGAAAACAAAGAAACACATAACCTAGATTGAACAAAACTTGGAATCTCTGTCTGCACTTGTATTAATACTCTATAAGGAGAGTTTTCTCTATTACAATCGACAAGAAGCAACCCTTGATAAGTCTTCAATCTATGTATTTATAAAAATTGGTCTCAACTCAAAACGGTTGGATTTCTCATAATTTAAAAAATAGTGAATATTACAACGTGTAAAACTGAAAAGTTCTATTGGCCTTCTCCTCTGTCTCTTAGTCTGCTGGCATAGATGTTTCTTCTCCTCATCCTTTAGCCTGGAAACAACTGGCATCTGATCTTGACCTGTATGAGTAGTATGTACATATTGTCTTACTTGTTTCCAGATGTTCTTTCTTTCCCATATTCGGCACATTGGATGCATCTAGTTACTAACTGTACCACCAACCCAGAAGGTTCAGTTGCTTCATTTTCTTCAAAAATGTATAGCTTCTTTTCTACCTGAGGCAACCTTTCTTGTACTTTCTTTGCTCCCAAAGATGTGACCTGTAACTGCAAGCTTGGGTTTACTATCCATTGTTTATTTGGATAAGATCAATTTGGTTCATTTGTTGGATGGTCATCATGGATTCTCCTTTTCTTGTCCTAGAATTATGTTGGTTCTTTACTATGTTTATTTTCCCCAGGGCTTCGGAGATAGTATTTCATTCAACATCCAGTAGCCCTTTGTCTAGTGCAAATATTGCTTTAGACAAGCTTTGTGTACCTCTTTGGCCAATATTTTTCTTTTAGAAAGATTTGTTTCCTAGGACTTCAAAATTATGTCCCCTTTGCTTTGCTTAGACAGACACATTCGAGGAACCTATCATACATCATATTTTGGTACTAGTAAGATAACCTCTTGAAACTTGGCCCACACTGAATGAGATTCTCTTTCTTTAATGTAAATGTTCTTCAGGGAAAGTTCTATTACCTGGTAACAATTTTGGATGGCTTCCACTTTTGTAAAGAGATCTTGCTCAGCTGATTCTAGATTTTCATGTACTTCCAGTAATTGAGCTTGGAAATCTGCCATCTCTACCATTGTACCTTCAGTCAAATATATTTTGGATTGCAATTGCTTGATTAATTCTTCCTGTTGAATGACTAGCTCTCTGTTGGACTGTGAATTTTGATAGAGATCATCAAGGTTAGTTTTCAACTGTCGGATCTGATGTCTGTAATCGGATCTGACTTGTTCAAACTCTTTGTTCATCTTAGTTCTCACATCTTGTTCCATAGTCATTATCTGGTCTTGCAACTTCCCTACCAATAGGTTTCTCTGTTTTAGTTTCTCAGCTATATTTTCTACTGACCATTGATTGGCCATGGAAAAGGCACCTAATGAACCTGCCATTTCCTTAGCTAATTCTGAATCATCTAGGCACTGCCCGTCATACAACATTATTTTAATTTTGACTGTTGCACCATATTTCTGATGCATTTCTCATTTAACTATGGCCCTCCTCTTCTTGCTGAAAAATAAGTCCGAAGGAGGCATTTCTTCGGCTAAAATCGAGGTAAGATCATCTATAAGGATGACTTCAAAACTGGGATTTCCACGACTTGACTGCAAAAGTGTTAATGAAATAATGGGGTTACCTATCTCTGTGGATGTTTGTTGCTTTGCTGTATTGGTAACCGGTTTGTTTGGTGTAGAAGGAGACGCATCCTGCCCCATTTTTAGAAAGGATTCAAGCTGATATTTTGTTTGAGTACCTGGTGGATTTGACAATGAAGTCTCCATTTTATGCATTAAGACTTCGACACTCCTCGGGTTTTCTTCAGTACCCTATTTGTTGGAACTTCTTGCCTCAAAACCCTGAGGTGTATCTTTCTGTGTAGATGAAGGTTTTATTGGTTTTCCCTGTAATACCTTAGGAAATATATTCTGTCTATGCTTCTAGAAATTGAAGAAGCTTGCTTGTTGACTTGGTGACAGAGTTTGGACTCTGTTCAGTACTTCATCATATGACCTGGCTCCTATGAATATTTCATCTTGTGGGGAATTCTCATGTACATACTTCTTTAATTTGTATTGAGCCAGGTGAGTTTGCACGATCTTCTGTGGATCATGCCTTTTAAAATCCATATCAACTAACTTGACGTCTTCTAGATCCGCAACCTCTACTTTCGAATGGCCGAAGTCTAACAATGAAAACATACCAACCTGTAGAGGGAAGGTTGGCCATAACTTTTTCTGGGCTACTTTCAATTCTTTGTTGATTCCCCTTGTCATGGTTTGGTATGACACTTCTTGGCATACCATCCGATCTGGTAAAAAAATCGGGAGAGAATGGGGGGGAACCGATCACCCGAAAACCCTCATATAGGAAACGTTTTCCTCGATATACCAGTCTGCTATTTTTCCCAGGTTGGCCATGATTCTGTCCGAAATTATGGGAGGTTGCAAACCGTATATGGAGATATGAATTGGTACCACTACATAATGACATATTTCATAGAAGAAATCTCTAGCTTTGTCCTCCCACAACTTGGAGTGATAGAAATGGATAGGCTCGACGTTGGTTGGGGTCCATCTCCAGCTCATTAGAGGGAAATGGGTCATAAATCAAATAACATCCATGATTTATGATGACATATAGAAAGGGGGAGGTTTCCCTTTGGACTTTTCCAGTTGGTACTCTACGATTTCCTTATCCAGGTTGTCTGATAACATCTTGGCCCAATTGAAAGTGTAGCCCTCGACCACTTCATGCATAATTGGTAACCAAACCAACAAGAAGTGAGTGGAGATCTTATTCCCAAAGATTCTACATAACATAATAGCCACATAAATCATATGGGCATCTAACCATGTTGTGGCATATATGCCATGAGTGTCTGCTCTAAATTTCTCAGGGTCCCCCCACTAGTCCTTGATTAAATTAGGGTTGTTTTTCTCATATTACGTGCACTCTTGTTTGTCAAAATCCATTATGAATGCAACGTTGTAACTATATTTAAAAATGGGGGATATTTTATACGTTACTTGTATATGCTCTGGTCGGAAAGAGCCAACAACAACCTTTTGTGAATTGCAAATGCTCCTGGTTGAAATGTCGACGTTTTCTAGGGCCCAGCCTATCATGTCGTTATACGGCATGAGCCTCGACCACATTGCTATTTTGTGTAGCTCTGAATGATCTATATCCTTGATCTTGGTTTCATGAGTTTCGGTTACTTCGTCACCTGAATGATTTGGTAAATTTATCAGCTCATTCTCTAGAATATTGAACTCTTGCATCCAAGTTCTTACAGTATCTATGGCTTTCGGTGAGGTGTCTGACAGAACATATGTGTTCGGATTTCCGTGTTCACCAGGTGATTTATCCATCTTTCGTGGTTCCATGATATTGATGAAACCAGAACTGGGTTACCTGTTATAAGAGAATGCGTGAGCTTCTCAGTTGGCTAAAACTTGCTATTCTACAAGAATTAAAATGGAATTCAAAATCAAGCGTTCTTATTCACCTTAGGCGTATTAATTTGAGAATACCTTTACTAACGATAAATCCATTTACCTTAATCAGAAGATCTAGCTGGTGATTTTCAATCCACATTAGAATCATTACCGTAGATTTGTGATTAATTCCATTAATATCAGCGGTTCGCGATCGAGAATTTTGGATGAAACGGGTTAGAAAATATCCGAATCATGAATTCACGAAAGATTAATTTTGAGATAATATTTTTTAAAACATTAATTAATCGTGTTTAACTTTAAGTGTTTTCGGGCATTCGAACTTCAAGACTTTTTAATAGTAGCTCAAGATAGAATCCCCGAAACCTGAAACCGTGAAATGATTAGTTATTAGGTAATCGTTTTTTAGCTCCCTGTTTAAGTTTGAAGTGTTTCGGAAGTTCAGACTTCGGATACTTCAAGATGTGATGGATGATAAACGCCCGAATTTTCAAAGTGTGAAGTTATTAACCGTCTTTTAACTGAGATTAACTTAACTGATTAAGATTTAATATTTCAGGATTTTGTTGCTTCGTGGATTTGCAATTTAGCTCGTCATTATATTTCTGAGTGGTTGTTACCCGCAATGACATGTCGAGGGTGATGTCATTTTAAATAATGTGTCGAGACTAGGGAGTGCCATGTGTTACTTATATTCCTATGAATATTTGGAGTAAAATGTCGTAAATGGATGCCACGTGTCAACCTAAGGAAGACTTGAAAAATACACGTGTATTATGCCTCGTGTTCTTTGAAAGTTTATTAAAGAGTGATAACAGATTCTTTTGGGTTTCGGGGTTTTTAAAGTCACGACTTGTCGAACTACCTGAAGTGTGAAGCTCCGAAGTGGCCTTTAGTGATTTGATTACTTAATAATTAGGTGGCTCCATGACTCCGAAGAGCTTGGGATCATCTGATCAATATGAGGAACTTCATCAACGACGATTATCGCACTCACCTTGTTACGATTTGATCATAGATGTTTTTGTGTTAAAGCTCAAAGTTATAGGATTATAAATGTTCCAACATAGGCTCCATCTGGGGATCAAGTCTCCCTGTGAGGCATGGAAGAACAGTAAACCAAGTGCCTTTATTGGGTAAATGGAGTCATCACTGTATTTCTAGTAAACAACTTTTGGGAAGAAGTCGTTTAGAGAAAAATCGGATTTCGGCCGAGTCTCAGAAAACCTTTGAAACATAATCAATTGTTTATCTCAAGTTAGGCTATTAATATGTTCCTTTTTCCTAAAACTGAGTTTAGATTTTCTCAAGATAATCAAAACAACTTTAACTGAACTATGAGACTTTAGTCGATTTCATTCGCATCAAGGCAAAGTAATTTTAATGATTTATTTGGGGAATCCCTTGTCGGTTTAGAATGTAAATATTACCGGAAAGAGAACTAGTCACCAGAGTATGTTTATACATGAATGATAGTATTACATATATCATAGATATTGCTTCAATGCCAACGAGCCTGTTTAGTACCCCGGTGAAGTTATCTACATTTCCCATTGAATTTCCTTTCACCACTTCAATTTGCAATTTTGAATTTTATTTGAGACGAGGGAAACCATTACATGAATTTCCTTTCATCATCTCTTTTGGACAAAATGGGGGCAATCGATTTACGAATTTCCTTTCACCATTTGTCCTGGACTAGATGGGGGAAATCATTTTATGAATTTCCTTTCACCATTTGTCTTATATTTTATATTTTGAAATGGGGTAAATCAATTTGTATGTATCATACATGGATGATATCTGCTTAAGATTTGAAAATGAGGGTATGTCAACAGTTTTTTGATTGTACTCAGAGCTAAATATCTCCCGATATTCAATACATCTATTCCTATAGGGAAGATCTGTTGGGGAATTTTTTATTTTCTATGGATTTTCATAAAGCTAGAAGATAGGGTTTAAATCTGTTAGAAGAGTTGAAGCTATCAGGATTAGCCTAGACATACTTTCTTTTAGTTAAAATCAGAGGAACTTAAAAATTCTCGCCTAATCTTAATTCGAAGATATGCTCCTGAGCTTTCCGAGTCAAGGAAAAATTCCTTCTTTCTATGAAGATTTAAGGCCAGACAGTGAAAATAAAGATAGAGTGAAAGCTCGAAGATATGCAAATGAAAATAGAACAAGGAGTTAGAGGGTTTGACAAGGGATTTCATTTCCACATGAGTTCACCTCTTTATTATCAAGCTTCTCTATTATTCTTATTTTCTTTTCTTTTTTATTTCATTTTTGTTTTATTTTCATTTGATTCAGAAATCTAGAGATTTATATCTTTCTGATATTTGATAAGTTGATTATATTTACATGAGTAGAACCTTGTTAATATATGATGAGATCTCTTTTTTATCATTTTAGTTTGAACAATAAGCATAGAAATTCATACCTCGTATTTCATTTATATTTTCAACCAAACCAATCATTAATTCATCACCTGTTTTGAGAGAAACAAATATTCTGAAAACTGAGTGTTAGATTCTGATACCTCCTTATTTCTCTTATGATAATAAGTATTCTGTAAGATCATAAAAATAAATAACATAGAGTTCCACAGAATAGGAATGATATGCAATACAACTATTTTATTTTTGCTTTTCGGAATATTAAATAAAACTAGGTTTATTTAAAATGAAAAAGTAAAATTCAGGTAACCTACGAAAGAAAATAAAATTGCGTAAGTAAACAAAAAACCAAACCGGTAAATACAATGGTAATGTGAAACATTTTTATTGCATAAAATGTTTTAGATAACGCCCGTTGATAGGGGCATCAAAAGTTTTCCCGTTGAGATTCTCCAATAGGAATGAATTCTTCTCCTCTGTAGATGCAATCTTGAGTGGTCCGAACCAGAGATGATCGAACTTGCCATGTTTTCCTACATCTTCTTTTCTAGCATCCCATTTTAATACTAGTTCACCAGGAAGTAACTCCCTGTATTTCACTTTTTTATCGAAAAGGGAATTCATATTTTCTTGATATTTTTGAAGTCTTTCATTGACTTCGGCCCTGTTTTGCTGGACTTCAATTATTTGGTTTATCCTCCTCGTTATGTCATTCGGCTCTTCGTTTGTGTCTTTCCACATATTCATTACTGGAAGAGCTAGATTAATAGGGAGGAAAACATCGGTGCCATAAACCATTTGGAAAGGAGACATACCTATTTATTTCTTAGCGTCGATTCGATTTTCCCATAAGGCTTACTTTAGGTGAACGTGCCAAGCCTTCTTATTCTCTATTAATACTTTCTTGATTATATTCATCAAACTTTTGTTAGATGATTCGGCCAACCCATTTCCCTGGGGATAATAGGTTGTAGAATGTCCCATCACAATGTTGTATTTTTGACAAAATCTTATCATTTCCATAGATTTGAATGCTTGAGCATTGTCTGTAACTATTTTCTAGGGGCATCCAAATCTGTATAGGATGTTCTCCTCCAAAAATTTTATAACTACCGAATCTGTGGCATTCCTAGTTGGAATGGCTTCAACCCATTTCTTGAAATCATCAGTAGCAATTAAAATCCATTTATGTTGGGTGCTTGATTGTGGGTGGATTTCTCCAATGAAGTCCAGGCCCCATTGTTGAAAAGGAGCCTCTATCTTGATTGGGACTAAAGGTAGTGCAAGGAGCTTTTGCTTACCAGAGAACAGTTGGAAAGGGTTGCAGGCTCTGAATTTATCATTCACATCAGTAAATAACTTCGACCAGTAATATCCAGCTCCTACAATCTTGTAGGTCGTGGCCCTCCAACCGTGATGTACTCCACACATTACTTTGTGAAATTCATTTATGACATTCTCTATTTCAGGTTCAGTTAGACAACATAGCAAGAAACCTAGTGGACCTTTCTAGTATAGTTGACCTTTGATAATACAGTATTTAACTGCGTGTAGATTCAACATTCTTGCTTTGGATGGAGTCATATCACTTGAGCACTGAAGGGTGAGGATATATGAAATGATATCGTGATACCAGTCAGAGGAAGATAATTTATCCTCGATATGGACTGTAGGGGTTCGATCATGAAGTTCTCCTATGTCAGGAATGTATCCATGTGATTCCATATGATTTATCCCAAGTGCTCTGAAATTTGACTTTGCTAATAATTTCCCCAGGCCCTGACCTTTGACCAGTTTGGTCAGTTTTACTTCTAGATCAAACTACTAGATTTTGGCTAACCACTGACCTCTCCTACCATCACTGTCCAATTGTACCAATATATATTTGACAGAGCTTGTTGGAACATAGGCGATTATTCTGGAATGTTGTACATATGTCCTGAAATCTTTGAGAGCTTTCACCATAGCATAGACTTTTTTTTCCAGTATATCGTACCTTAACTCGATGTCTCTGAGACTTTTACTGAAAATGTCTATTGACTTCTTGAAACCTTCTTCATTCTTTTGCAGGAGTACAACTGCAATAGTATGTTCCGATGCGAAAGAAAAGATAATGAATTCTTTAGTACAGTCCATACTAGCTAATACTAGAGCCTCGCTTATAGATTTCTTAACTCGCTCAAATGACGCTTTGGATTCGACAGTCCATTTTATTTCACTGTCTTTCTTCATCATATGTGTGATTAATTTGACAATTTCAACGAAGTTAGGGATAAAAATTCTCAAAAAAATTATTTTACCTAAAAAAGACTGGAACTCCTTTTTGTTTCTAGGAATGTTTTTTGTGTCAATAGCCTCGATTCGCTTGGGGTCAACCTTGATTCCATCTTTGGAAACTATATGCCCGAGAAGCTTGCCTTATTGCATAGCAAAATGAGACATTTTAGGGTTAAGAGACAGACCAAATTTTACACATTTCTTAAAGGTTTGTTTGAGATGAACCAGATGTTCTGCATCAGAATTCGAGAAGACTGTTAGATCATCTAAGTAAATAACAACAAACTTATCTCTCTCACCCATGAAATATGTATCCATTTCTCTTTGGAAAGTGGCCCCTACGTTCATCAAACCAAATGACATTTTATCATACATGAAAGTTCCCCATGGAGTAGTGAATGCAATTTTTTCTTTATCATCTTCGTGGACAACAATTTGGTTATATCCTGAGAAGCCATTGATCATCGAATTTTTTTTGGCTCCAACTATTTTTTCTAGGACATGATCCCTTTTTGGAAGTGGGTAGTTATCTTTTAGGGATGATCGGTTTAAATTTCTGAAATATGCAGAGCCTAATTTCTCCACTTTTCTTCCTAACGGGTACTTGATTTTCTACGCATTCAAAATACCTAAGTGGAACAATAATCTTTTCTTCAAGAAGATTCTTGAGCTCTCTTTCTATTATAGGAAAGAGGATAGGGTTTATCCATCTCAGCTTTTTTCTAAAAGGTTTGATACCATGCTTCAAAGGAATATTATGTTCAATCACAGAGGTATCATAAGTTTTTAAATCATTATAGGACCAAGCAAAGATGTCTTTGTACTGTTTAAGCAATTCAACATATTTATTTTTCACCTGAGCTGGAAGGTATTTAGATAACTTGAATATCTTAGGTTCTTCTTTAGTTCCTATGCCACAGTCTTGAACCTCCTCAGGCTGAGGTTGTAGGGTAGATTTCAAGGGTATGTCATCTTTGTCAAACAATCTCTCTAAGGGTATCAGACCTCTAGGGATCTTATTGTTCTTAAGTACAAGCATTCGGTGATTTTCGATCTTATCTTGGAATTTTTTAGGTTCTTCACCTTCTTGCATGATCTAGATAGGATGGTTCTAGTTTTCTTGATCTATATGAGTCTCAAGGAATTCATCAACCATTTCTAGAAATTGTTTAATCTGCTTGTCATCTTCAAAGACCTGCCAGTGTTGCAAATTATTTGGGATTGAAGATCTGTGTCTCATTTCTATATGATACTTGAGCTTTAAGACAGTGGGAGGCATAAACATCGCAACCGCTTTGGCCAAGGAGTCTTCTTGTTGATTTCCCATTCTTGGAATGTGATGAATATTAAATGATGAGAATAAATTATCGATCAGATCCCAGGGGAAATTTTTATATGACCTTAGCCTTGGATGTTTATCTTGATATTGTGGCTTTATTTGTTTTACAATAAGTTCTGCACCACCACAAACTATTAGATTCTTAATTTTTAGTTTCCCGACGGCCTCTAATTCTAAGACCAAAGCCTCGCACTCACAGACATTGTTTGTATAATCAATTTCCCACTGTAATATGTATGAAAATGGGATGACATATTCATCTCTGGGTGCAATAAACAACACCCCATCTCCTTCTCCTTCGTAGGATGAAGCACCATCAATTTTTTTTTCCATACTCCTTCCCTAATATTTACACCTTTGTGTGGTTTTTCCATTTTTTTGTTTTCTCCTTCTATACATTCTTCAAAATCATCATTTATTGATAAAATACAATTTCCTAAATCCCGATCAACAACATAGACTGGATAATTGTTTGGGTTTTGAGGGTCACTTACAGTGTATACTAGTCTAGTCTCCCTGTACAATCAAGTAAAATTTCCACCAAAAATCGGGATTGTATTGTATGTCATGTCTAGTTGAAGTGATCCTCCAAGATTTGTGCCCCAAGACCTAGATAAAAGCATGCCATACTTGGTAGGGACGTCAACAATGACTACATTCATAAGGATACTCTTTATAGGAATCTGCGGAAGATTCGCTACTAGATCCTTGATCATGCCTAGACACTTAACCTTTCTAGAATCAAAAGAATATAAGTCCTGATAAGGTCTAGTGATTTCAAGGCCCAACTTTTCCATGATTAATTTAGGCATTAATTTTTAATCTAACATGAAATTATGAAGTAAGTGATCATGCACAGTTAAGGTAATATAAAAGGGAGCTACAAAATCCTTAGCATTTTCAATGTGCGGCCCAAACATAATCGTAGGCTTTTCATATTGTAAATTTATTACGTCTGCATGACATTATGCATTAGAAACATTAATCAATTTAGTGATCTGTTTTTTATAAATTGGATTCTTGGCAAGCTAAACCAGGGGCATGGGGATTTTAATTTTATTTATTTCACTTTCTAAACTAAAACCTCTAGTTGCTTTTTCACTTTCCCTAGTTGAATCTTGTGCTTCTATATTCTCTATTTTCTTGGTTTGTGTTGCTCTGGTTTCAACTGTTTTGGATTGGGTAGCTTGTTTTTCAGCCAGTGGTTTAGTAACAATCGCCTCATTCGCTTTGTTTCTCGATAAAATATTTTTTGGTGGAACATTTGCATTATTCATTTCTCTGGGCCTTAAATTATATTTCTGTTGAAGTTCGACCATTATGGAGTCGAGGATTCCTTGGTATGTGGAGTCTCCCAGGTTATTTATACTTTCCTCGTTACTAAACAGGGGCTCTTGGTTTAGAGATATTTCGTAATCCTATATAGTTATATGAGATTCTTGGTCTTCATCACTAAGGTTTTTTATATACTCTTCTAACCCCTCATAGTTATGTATATCATATCCTATAAAATTTTCTATTTTAAACGAAGCTTGTGTTTTTTGATCTTCATTTTTTACTTGCCTCTGCTGGGTCTGGGGGTTAGGATTTCTCCTAAAATATTTTCTAGAAAATGGATCAGGTTTGGCTTGGTCTAGTTCAATTCTAGAGATTTTGTTTGACAAAACTTTGATTATCTTGGCCATGTCATCCATTTTTTATTCTGTATACTTCCCTGATCCGGAGGATCCTGCTTGTTCCCTGAAGCATTTAGGTTCTTTGGTCCCTGTCTCAACCTTGGATTTTAGTTTACCATATGCCATCATGTTTGATTCGATATCTATGGCATCATCTTGCATACCTGTGAGGGTAGCCTATCTTCTTTCCCTTAAAAAAAGGGCGAAGTCAGGCTCAAAAGCCCTTGCGAAAGTCACCTTCACTGCAGGTTGAGAGGGTTTAACTTCTCCTAGAATTTTATGATAAAGTTTGTTGAATCTCTGAGTAAATTCAAGAACCGACTCATAATGTTTTTTTCTCAATGCCCCGAATTCAGTCAAATCATAAAGATGGTCTTTCTTTTCTCCCCACTATCTTAAAAAAGTGTTTTCTAAATCATCGTATGACCGTAGGGATCCTACCGGGAGTCCTCGAAACTAGATTCTTACTTGTCATTCTAAATTTTGCACTAAGATCTTTGAGTAAACATCCTCATGCTCAATTCCAAGGATATCAACGAACTGATTGAAAAAGGTTACGTTCTCTATGGAAGTTAAATCTTCTTCTCCCATAAATTTTGGTAAGTTCTTCATATAATTTTCAGGTAAATCATGGAGGATAGGGGGAAGGACCAAGGGAGTGTATCTGGCAGCTACTTTGGCAAAAATCCTAAGGGGTGGAGGTTGTTCTTGACCACCTCCCCCTCCGACACCACCTCCTCTAGCACCTCCGATGCCACCTCCTCCAGCACCTCCGGCGCCACCTCCTCCGACAACAACCATTGAAAGTATGGGGGATGAACTTCGAGAGTTAAAAAGGGGGTTTTCAAAAACTTCTAGGGACCAAAGTGATGAACTTTCAACTTCCTCAGGATGTGGCAAAGGGAAATCTAGAAACTGATTGTTAGGAGATGCAAAGTGTAGAAGAGGGGGGAAAGGAAAACATGGACTAGTTTCCTCAGACTTACAAGATGTGTAAATAGGGGAACCGATAGAAGACAGATCAGGGTATAAAGTATGCTCTTCAGTGTTTCAAAGAACTGAAACCTTTGCTTTGGGAGAGAATGGGGTAGACAAAAATTTAACAAGATTGGGTATAGAAGAGACTCCTTTGTTCGGACAATTAGGAGTATTAGAAGGGTCAATATCAATATTTATTTTGGGTACGACTTCCTTCAGGCTGTCGCGACTAACCTAGGACTTGATAGTTGAGGCCTCCGCAATGAGTGTTTGTTTACTATTCTTTTTGGGAGTTATTTCTTCAACCATAAGTGTAGTATTGACAGGTGTAACTTTGGGTTGGTACTTCTTACCTGCCGATGCGATAGTCGACTTAAGGTATCCTTTTGGTTTCAACAACCTTTCAGGATCTGATACAAGGGTGGTATGCTTATCTTCTTGCTTCTTTCTGGTATTCTTATGATCGAATGCTAGCTCATCTGTGGTGGATTCTCCAAGTGAAAGATAAAAATAGCCTTAATTCATTATTCAATCTTTGTTGACTATCAAAGAGAGAATCTTACCTTGTCGTTTTCCCAGGGAAAAATGACTTCTTTTCTCCATCCTCGACAACGGCACCAAAAAGATGTTGGTCCTGAGATTAAACTTAAGGCTCAAAGGATAATGTAAAGCATCAAGAACTTTTAAGAGAGTGTATTTTTAAAGCGCTTTTTCTACCTTAGTTATATGAGAAAAATTCCTTAAATGAATTTAACAGTTTGACAACACAAAGGCCATATTTCGTGTCTGAGTCAAAATTGTAATATTGAATGGTGCAAGAGAAGGACACAAAAATGTAAAACAAAGAAGGGCATCAATTAATTAAGAGTCCTACCTTGTTGTAGTAGAAGAAAAGAGATAATGCAACCTTGAATGAAGTATAAAATGCAGGAATCTACACAACAAGAATATCCTGATTTACTCACAGTAAATGCAGAGGAAAAGCTACTTACTTAATAAGTTGTTGATACAATAAGATTACAGTAGTTGTTGTACTAAATTGAAATCAAGATTTTATCAAGGAATACATAAACAAAGGCCGTGAAATGGAAAACAAAGAAACACATAACCCAGATTGAACAAAACTTGGAATCTCTATCTGCACTTGTATTAATACTTTATAAGGAGAGTTTTCTCTATTAAAATCGGCAAGAAACAACCCTTGATAAGTCTTCAATATATGTCTTTATACAAAATGGTCTCAACTCAAAAGGGTTGGATTTATCATAATTTAAAAAATAGTGAATATTTGTTAAGAACCAAACATCAATATAGCATAGAAAAACCTCAAGAAAAGTACTCAACGCCTTGAAAAAGAGATAATTTCAGATAATGAGGCTCTTCAAGGGGGCAACCTCTTTTTACCCCACTTAAATGTTCAAGTACAAGATGATTCAAAATGAAAATGTCTCCTTGGTATATCTAGGAGACTAGGAGGTATAATTACAACTAGTGGCCTAAAGCCGACATAAATAAAATAACATTACTAATATAATATGCCCCAATTAAGGGGTAATGAGCCAATATTAGGGCTTAACATGCCTCTCCCCTTGAGACAAGTGTTTTCTGCAACGCTTGAGTAACTTTGGATGCTTTTGTATAAAAGACTCATCTTCCCAAGTGGAATCTTCAGCCGGTAGTTTCCTTCATTTAATGAGATACTATGAAATGGATATATTCCTCAGCTGACGAATTCTTGTGTTAGTGATGGCTTTAGGCTCCAATATGATTCTTCCTTCCTTGTCAAGTTCTGGCAATATAGTTTGAACTGGGATCTTGTCACCTATAACCTTCTTTAAGCATGAAACATGGAAAACTGGGTGTACTCGTGAAGATGCAGACAACTCCAATTTGTATGCGATAGTACCAATCTTTTGCAACACCTTATAAGGTCCATAGTACTTTGGTGATAATTTATTATCCTTTTTGGCTTGCTTGAGGGACATCTGTTTGTATGGTTGTAGTCTTAAAAACACCCAATCCCCTACTTTAAAACTTCTTTCACTACGATGTTGATCTGCTTGTTGTTTCATGCGATTCTGTGCCATGGTCAGGTTGTCCTTTAAGATTTGGAGAATTTGTTATTGATTCTCGATGTGATCTTCCACTGCTTGAACCTTAGATTTTTCTTTTAGAGAAGAAGTGATGGAAGGAGGGTGGT
>JASDQU010306412.1:67282-94713 GCA_032191745.1 Picea mariana | reverse complement strand
TTCTATGGTATCATGATCACCTATTCTTGTGTAAGAATTCCCAACTCAAATAAAATATCCTAATGGAATTGCACACTTCTCCTATAGGGGGACATTCTGGATTCTTGAAAACATACCACATGATCAATAAAGATTTTTTTGGGAAGGTCTTTGTTAAGAACCAAATATTAATATAGCATAGAAAAACCTCAGAATAAGTACTCAACAACTTGAAAAAGAGAGAATTTCAAGTAATAAGCATCTTCAAGGGGGCAACCTCCTTATACCGCACATAAATGTCCAAATACAATATGATTCCAAATCAAAGTGTCTCCTTGGTATACATAGGATACTAGGAGGTACAATTACAACTAATGGACTAAAGCCAAAATAAACAAAATAACATTACTAATGTAATATGCCCCCCATTAAGGGGTAATGAGACACTATTTAGGGCTTAACATGCCCCTCCCCTTGAGAAAAGTATTGTCCGCAACGCTTGAGTAAATTTGGATGCTTCTGTATAAAAGACTCATCTTCCCAAGTGGAATCTTCAGCCGGTAGTTTCCTCCATTTAATGAGATACTCTAAAATGGAACTATTCCTCAGCTAGAGAATTCTTCTGTCAGTGACGGCTTCAGGCTCCAATATGATTTTTCCTTCCTTGTCAATTTTTGGAAATATAGTTTGAACTGGGATCTTGTCACCTATAACCTTCTTTGAGCATGAAACATGGAAAATTGGATGTACTTGTGAAGATGCATGCAACTCCAATTCGTATGCCATAGTACCAATCTTTTGCAACATCTTATAAGGGCCATAGTACTTTGGTGATAATTTATTATCCTTATTGGCTTGCTTGAGGGACATCTATTTGTATGGTTGTAGTCTTAAAAACACCCAATCCCCTACTTCAAAACTTCTTTCACTACGATGTTGATTTGCTTGTTGTTTCATGCGATTTTGTGCCATGGTCAGGTTGTCCTTTNGATTTGGATAACTTATTGTTGATGCTCGATGTGATCTCCCACTGCTTGAACCTTATATTTTTATTTTAGATAAGAAGTGATGGAAGGAGGGTGGTATCTATAGAGTGCCATAAATGGTGTCATTTTTGTTGCAGTATTAAAGGAAGTGTGATACCACCATTCCGCCAAGGGTAACTATTTGAACCATTGTGTTTGTTTATCAGAGACAAAGAAACGAAGGTAGCCTTCCATACATTTGTTCACTATCTCAGTTTGTCCATCGAATTGAGGATGATAGGAAGAGCTATGAGCCAATTGAGTACCCAAACAAGAAAACAACTCTGTCCAAAAATTTCCAGTGAAGATGGGATCTATGGCACTTACAATAATCTTTGGGATTCCATGTAGCTTTTGAATTGTCTCCATGAATGTGGTGGAAACTGTACTAGATTTGAAGGGATGAGAGAGTGCACAAAAGTGTGTGTACCTGGTGATTCTATCAAAAATCACCATGATGACACTCTTTCCTTCAGACTTTGGTAACTTTGTTATGAAATCCATGGAAACCTCCTCCCAGCATTGACTTGGGATGGATAATGGTTGTATAAGACCTGGGGTCTTAATTGTTTCCACCTTATTTTGTTGGAAAACCAAACATTTTGCAACAAACCTTTGAACATCAATTTTAAGGCCATCTCAAAAAAATTCCTTCTTGACCCTATGGTAGGTTTTCAAAAATCCCGAGTGCCCTCCTACTGGAGAGGTGTGTAATTCTAGTAGTACCTTTTGTTTGAGTTGGGAGTTCTTACATAAATATAAGCAATCTTTGTACCACAGTGAATCATTTTTTCATGTAAATGTATATGATGCACTGTGTTAGCACTCTGTAAATTTTGTCCAGTTGAACAGACAAATGACAGAGGTAATTGTTTCAACCTACTTTAGAGATCGACACTAGCTTGTTGAACTTAGAGAGGGCTCTCTCGTGTCACTTGATATCTCTTTAGAAATCAGTGGCTAGATTTGGTTTATTTTGGGGTTTTTTATAAAGTTGTTGGCTAAGAAGGGGAGGAACACTCAGGGCTATGGAGTCAAAATTCTAAAAGTTAACGAAAACAATGCATCAGCTGATAAAACTCTCTAGAGGATAAAGGCTAAATGATGCGATGAGTCTGAGTTATTTCTAAATTTAAATAGAGTGTAGGAAGATAAATAAAACAAATAATTGCATCAGAGCATTACCAAAATGAATTATGAATTAGTTAAGAAGACAATCACACAATTTAAATTGCTTAAGCCAAGAGCATCACAAGATGAATTCTGAGCTTTCAACTCTCCAATTTAAACAAAAGAAAATGTAAATTAAATGACAAGTCATAGGAAATACATTCGATGAAGGGAAACAAAGCTCATATCACCACCCTTTAGAATATTTTCATAGAGACTTCAAAATCTTCGGCATTTATATTCAATTTAGATTCATAAAATTTACAAATAGAGTCTGATACAACCAAAAAGGTGCTCTTGCACTTCTTCCAATATTAATTCATTCAAGTATCCCAGTATTTATACAATTTGATCACAATGGCTGAAATTGAAGTGTTTTAGCTTCTAAAACTGACTAAAATGATTCCGACTAACAATTTTGGTATATGAACCGATTTACAATGATTAACAAAATGTGTTTCAAAATTGAGGACAAATTTCTCTGACTATTGGGCTTCCTCCACGCCACCTGTCTCACTCTGATCTTCGACCAAAGATACAAATTTGGTGACACCTGGAAATAACTTACTGGTTCCGGGGATACTACACTTTGTCTTACCAATCCCCATGATTTCCTTCCATTGTGAATCAGAGGGAATTTTGTAATCCATCATCTCTTTAATCAAAAGATCCAAGTCAATGCACGTGGCGTAGGATATAGTCGACAGACTAACCTTCATTTCTTTGAGCTTATTCAAAATTTCAAAGTTTCTAGCCAAATACTCTACCAGACTTGGGCCTTTCAGACTTTCTTCTATAGCTTCAAATTTAGAATGGTCCATTCTACAATGAATGAGGAGAGAATTGTAGTCTTCTTGATTGTATAATGAACCTTTTCCATTCGAAAATGGTGGGAGGCCTTTGATAAACAATTGTTCAAATGCATCCTTGAACTCCTATATCCTGTGCTCCATTTGCGTAGCTTTGTTTTGGACCAATTTGAGCAGGTTGGGCTTGGCGATGATCCTCCTGGCCCAAATGATCAATGCAGTCCTGTCCTTTACCCCGATAGTTTGGAGATCAACAGTGGGCACATAATTTAGCAAGTCAATAGCATTTTGGGCCCATTTTGAAGGCTTTTTGGCTAATACTTCATTTACAATAGTACACCCTCTTCGAGCCATAGCATCCATGCTGTCTTTGTCATTTATAAAATTTAGATAAACCCTGAATTTAGCAGCCTCTGTAGCATTAACATCCCATATCACATGTTTGGCTCCCTGTAATAGTTTTTTTCCCTTTAACCTAGTTTTCAACTTGCTCACTCTCTCTTGCAAATCTTGATTATCTCTGTGGAGTTGAGCCATTTTCTCATCTTTTACTTTTAGCTCTTGTTTCAACTTTTCTATGACTTCTTTAAAACCCTTTATCTCCCCTGTTTTTAAGCTTACTTGAGACATAGCTTCGACCAACCCCTTAGTGCTTGATCGAACCTCTATATTAGTAGGTACAATGACGACGATATATGATGTTGCTACCTGTACTTGTGACCAATTCTCTTTCTCCTTTTCTAATTGCAACACTTTATCTTTGTAATTGAATGTTTCTTGTCTAAATGTTTCCTTCTCTTGTTCCAAAGCAGCTAGCTCTGATATCTCTGGTTGATATGTAGGTGACATCTTCAAATTTTTCTTTAGGATTTGGATTGTATTATCTTTCTCATCTAGAGAAGCCTTCCCCCCTTGGGGGCCTTCAGATTCTAACCTTTTGACATGTGTCATCCAGGATTTGTTGCATGCCTTTTCCCGTTTCAATTGTCCATCCAGTTTGAGTGCATGTGTTGTCAATATTGCAACCCTCAGACCTAATCTCAGATAATCTAAATATAGCATGTCGTTGACATTCCTGTGGAACTTTACTTTGTTAGGGGCACCGATATTTTCATAGTCATTTTGAACTCAGACACCTTATCATCATCAGCCACTACTATGTTAAACGTCTTTCTTTCCACATCCCTGAGTGAGAGTAAGGAAGCCTTGTGCTAGGACATCTTCACTACTTCAAGTAAAAGGTATCTTATTTCACTATTGGCCATATTTCCCTTCAAAGCATACTGATTGATTAAATCTTCCTTGGACTAATAAACTTCCCCAGGTGTCTTGCCAAATATGTGTTTCCTGCTGTTAAAAACCTTTGTGCTGCTTTCATTTTGTGGCATGCTTCATGTTAGAACTTCATTCTTGGTTACACCTTCCACCATATCCATGTCCATTTCCCTTTGGGCTCTTCTTCTTCCAGGTCAACTATTTGAGAGGGTGATGTGATCTTCATTTTGTTGGGAGTATCTTATAGGCTACTGGCACCCCACGCCTATGAACTGCTCCTCTTATTATAGACACTCATTTTAGGGGCCTTGAAAAACAACCTAGGGGAAGGTTTATGTGTTGGGATTTGCTGGGAAGATGATTTTGTTTGTTTTGTATGATCATGCTGCAGAGTGACCTCCATATCTACACAGGTTTCCAGATTGGCTAGCTTATCGAATCCTTCAACATGCTCATGTTCGTAGGGGCCTTGTTTTCTCGCCAATCTTCTCTTTGATATGATATGATGTAGATCATATTTCCTCCCTTGCAACTGTGTGAACCTGAATTCACTGAGTTTGGATTGGATCAAATGAAAACAAGACTTGTTCTTTACCACAAAGGGCCCCACTATGAAAAGAAATTTTAGGTTAGAAGCCTTGTGTGCTTTCAGAAAATGCTTTATCTCTAAGATGATCCTTTGTCTTATGAACTCCAAAGAAAATATTTTGGGAGTCAAACATACTGGTAAAAGATAAGGTCCTTCCTGATAGCCATATACCCAAATCACAATAGACTGTATAAACATCATCCAATATCCTACCCTGCTCTCTAAATTTGGTTGTAAAGAACTTCTCATTTCTTCCAGAACCCTCGATAGATTTGAATCGAAAATAAGACTGTACACCCTGGACATAATCTTATTGATGAAAATAAGCATGGTGATTCTTTTACACTCAGTCGAAATAAATGCAGTCTCAGGAAATTTGGTTCTGTTGGATTCCAAAAACATTTTCAGCAAGTGCATGTAGTATATGAAGTGTCTCAATGAATTGAAGTTTACCAACTATTGATGCATATTATCAGCTATTAATTTGTCAAAATTGACACTGACCGACTAACCAGACCCTGACATAAATAAGGTCAACAAGAAAACTAACATGACTTATACCACAAAATTGTCATTGTCCAACCCTAGAATTTGACTCAGCAGAGAACAAGCCCACTGGAATTCGATGACAATGATGCTTACACTAGCAGGCAATGACAGACTCTCTGAATGGTGTTCAGGTTTGACAATGGTTTGCAGAAACATGGTTTTTACTTTTGGTGGGAACTCTCTATAAATTATGATCATCTTCTATTCCTCGAAGGGCTCTGACACAGTGAGAGAGGACTCTGTTATATCGAGTGTGTGCCAAAGCAATGAACTGCCAATTTCACATAAAACCTCTGACCCTAATTTATTCAAAATGACTCTTTCTTCTTAAGAATATCGTTCCACACACCAATTTACGAACTCAGGGAAGGGAAAGCCTACTTCTATGATGTAAGGGGTGATGGAGGCTTGAGCTGCTTCGAGGAAAGGTATGCACGTTCCAACATTGTCTAACAAATTTGATCTAGATACAGAAACTGGAGAAACTGTTATCTCTGTGTCTAAAACGTTGGAGTCTCTGTCAATTAAGGCTTCTTCTCTGGAGGATATGTCTTGTTCATTCAAAGATAAAATGACAGGGTTAGCGACCATGGTGAAAAATGCATGTTAAGCATCGAAGAAAGCACGAACTTGACTCATCTCTGAGCTTGAGTTTCAAATGGATGCTTTGCACCAATTTTTGAACGTTTGAATGCTTCGAAATATCATAAAATAATGTCTGGGGTCCTCCTTTTATACTTTCCTATCGACTTTGGGGGTTGGAGAAAATGGTTTTAGGTAGACCGATTTTCGCCCCGGTGTGCCTCTGAGGGTGCCATGTGTCCACAATTTAAACCACTACAGTTTTCCCTGGTCCGCCCTTGACTAATTAATCTTTGTGCTACTTCAATCACTGATATGAGTTTCACCCGTTGATCTAGCTCATTCTAATATCTATGGCCCACCTTGACCCAACAACTTTTGACATTGGGGGTTGGAGAAAATGGTTTTAGGTAGACCACTTTTCTCCCTGATGTACCTCTAGAGGCACCATGCGTCCATGATTTAAGCCATGACAGTTTTTTCCATCCCACCTTTGAATAATTATCTTCCACGTTGTTTCATTATCCGATATGCGCCTTAGTCGTTGATTCAGGCTACTTCAAGATCGATGGTCTACTGAGTCCTACCTCTCACGCCTCCACTATATTTGTCTGCATACTGCCATATAAGACTTTATCCTCCAAACTATCACACCTCCATAGCGATGTGGATTTTCGCTAAATCTCTAAGACTTAGATCCTGATCTGAAAAAGGTTATGATGATAACATAGGCTCCAATTGGGGATGCTATCCTCCCTGCGAGGTAGAAAAGAACTGAAGACTAAGTGCCTACCCATTGGGCTGTGGTCTATTAATGTGATCTGAATCTGTTGATCTTTATTCAAAAACTTAAAATCTTCTCAGCATAGCTCAAGGCCTTCACCTCGGGATTCAACCATGTTTCTTTTATTTCAACCTTTCATGCATAAAGGAAAAAGTAAAATGGTTATATACAATGAATGGTGGGGTGATGATTTTTCAAACAATGTAATTCTTGAGGAATATTCCATTCACAAGCCCTCCTCTAATGAGTTCTCCATTACTTTCTTCTAACAAATAGGCGTTTCTCCCACGACATGCTGGAATTTTGAACGGACCCAGCCATAGGTTATCAAATTTCTCATGTTTTCCTTTATCTTCATTTCTGGCATCCCATTTCAACACCTAGTCTCCTGGTTCGAGGTCATCCACCTTGGTATGCTTGTCAAAATCCTCTTTGATCTTGTTTTGCTGTAGTTGGGTGTTATGGAAGGCCTTTTATCTTGTTTGCTGCATGCTAATGAGCTCATCGTCTCTTCTTCTACTAGCATCTATTTCAGCCTCTTGCTCTTATAACAAATTCATTACTGGTAATCCCAATGCAATAGGGAAAATAGATTCTATACCATAAACGATATGGAAAGGAGATGTGGCAATAGACCTCTTTGGGGATATCCTGTTGGCCCATAGTGCGAGGATGAGATTTTTGTGCCATGCCTTTTTATTCTCTTGTAGCAATTTTTTTATGATTTAGACCAAGCTTTTATTTTAAGACTCAGCCAAACCATTTCCTTGAGGGTAATATGATGTGGAATGAACAAGGGTGATGTTGTAATTACCACAGAATTTCTCCAATTTCTTAGACTTGAAGGCCATTGCATTGTCTGTTATAATTTTGATCAGGCATCTGAATCTGGATAGGATATTGTCTTCTAGGAATTGAATGATAACATCATATGTAGCCTGTCTGGTGGGAACATCCTCGATCCAATTAGTAAAATAATATGTTGCAGTTAGGATCCATTTGTGTTGAGCCAAGGACTGTGGATGTATCTCCCCTATGAAATCCAGGCCCCACTGTCTGAAAGGAGCTTCTACTGAAATGGGTTTTAATGGAAGAGACTGCAATTTTCCTTTCCCATTGAAGACTTGACACTCATGGCACTTTGAGACTTCTTTATAAACATCAAGAAAAATATTAGGCCAATAAAAAACAACTCTCAAAATTTTGTGCACAATTGTCTTCCAATAATTATGACCTCCACAGTCACCTTTATGGAAATTTCTGATGGTTTTCTCTGCTTCTCCTTCTATCAAACAACTCAGTAAAATACCCCCTGGATCCTTCCAGTACAACAATTCATTCACTATACAAAATTTTGTTGCCTTGGGTTTCAAGAATCTGGATTTTGTTTTACTGTACTCAGGAGGATCTTGCAAATTCTTCAACACAAAGATGATATCTGCATACCATGTAGAGTCAATAAATTTCTAATATATTCATGGAGTCACCCTTTTTCCTCTGTTGTATTTTCTGATAGATATGCAGTGAATTTTATTCCCAAGATTTCCCAGTTTGTTTGTGCCATCAGTCTAGCAAGTCCCTGTCCTTTGATCAACTTTGTGGGCTTGATTTCAATATCGTATTTTAACAGTACTGCAATCCAGTTTCCCCTCTTTCCCTAAGGATTGGGTTGTGTCATGATGTCCTTCACTGAGTTACTAGGAACATAAGTAGTGGTATGTGAATGCAGAATGTAAACCCTGAATTCTTTCAATGCCTTGACCAAAGCATACGCTTGCTTCTCCATGATGTCATATTTCAAAGGAGCATCTCTTAATTTCTTACTGTAGTATACTATGGGCTTCTCAAAATTTTGGTCATCCTTATGGAGTAATACACCTACAATTGTGTGTTCTAAGGTAAAAGAGAATAGTATGAAGTCTTTCTCAAAATTTGGATTGGCCAGTACAGGAGCCTTTTCCAATGCAACCTTAATGCATTCAAAAGATTTTCTAGCCTCAGGAATCCACTTGATTTCATTTCCCTTCTTTAGCATGTTGGTGATATGCTTTATGATTTCAGCTAAATTAGGAATGAATCTCCTCAGGAAATTTACTTTGCCCAGGAAGGATTGTACTTCCTTTTTTCTTTTGGGTATGCCAATTTTCAATATCCCCTCAACTCTTTTGGGGTATACCTTTATCCCTTCCTTCCAAATAATGTTCCCTAAGATCCTTCCTTCTTCCATGGATAAATTTGAATTTTTCGGATTCAATGATATACCAAATTTCCTGCACTTTTCAAATGCCCTGCTGAGATGCTTGATATGTTCTTCATCTGAGGTAGAATACACTGTGATGTCATCGAGGTATATAACAATAAATTTTTCTTTTTCATCAACAAAATATATGTCCATATCCATCTGAAACGTTTCCCCTGCATTCATAAGTCCAAATGGCATTTTGGCATACATAAATGTTCCCCATGGTGTGGTGAACGTTGTCTTTTCTTGATCGTCTGGATGTACCATGACCTGGTTGTATCTTGAGAAACCGTCTAACATTGACATCTTCTGAGAGCCAACCACCTTTTGTAAAATATGATCCATTTTGGGGAATGGGTAATTGTCCTTAAGAGATACCTTATTCAGGTTCCTAAAGTCCACACATAATCTAATTTCTCCACTCCTTTTTATAACTGGCACCAAATTTTCCACCCATTTAGAAAACCTCAGGGACACTATAATGTTTGCTTCAAACAACTTCTTTACTTCTTTCTCTATCAATGGTAACAACAAAGGGTTTATTATTCTTAATTTTTGTTTGAATGGCTTGTGATATTCCTTTATTGGGATAATGTGTTGGATTATACTAGTATCATAAACTTTCAACTCATCATATCTCCAAGAAAATACGTCCAGTAATTCCTTCATTAATTTTACATACCTCTCTTTGACTTCAGGGTTGAGTTTTTTTGATAGATTAACGATCTTTGGATCCTCTGGAGTTTTGATATTGCAATATTCCATGTCCCCTTCATTTACTGTAATCTTTGGACTTCTGGCCATGTCATTGTTATCAAAAACTTTCTCTAATGGTACTAGGCCTTTAGCAATGATGTTGCTTTTCAGTTGTACAATGTCTTTGCCAACAATCTGATTGTCAAAATATCCCTCTTTTGTGAAAGCACCTGCATCCACATCATCATCGTAGTATTCATCATCAATGTTTAAATTCTCAAACTCGTTCTCCATTTTTAGGAAGATTTATATCTGTTTTTCATTCTCGAAAACTTGCCAGTGCTTCATATTGTCTGGCACTGCTGACTTGTATTTGACTTCAACCTTGTATTTTTTTCAGGGAAAATTGGGACTTTGAACACTGTTGCTGAAGTAGCCAAGGCATCAACAACCTGATTTTGTTCTCTTGCAATTGTTGAAATATTGCATTCCAAAAATTTCTCGAGGAGGTCCAGTACTAGGTTTCTGTAAGCCCTCAGTCTGGGTTGTTTTTCTTGGTAGATGCCTTTGATTTGATTTATGATAGGCTCAGAGTCTCCAAGTACAACAATCCTTTTGGCACCTAATTCTTCCAAAACTTTCATCCCCAATATTAACGCTTCATACTCGGCCATATTATTGGTGCATTCGAAAACAAGTTTGTAGGAGCATAATTTTGAGTCTCCATCGGGATGATTGATCCATACTCCAGCTCTAGCTCCTTCTCTGCATGCAGCTCCATCAAAATTCATTTTCCATATATGACCCTCTACAACGCCTTTCTATTATGAAAGTTTCTCCATCTATTGTTTAAGAACATTTTTGTCAGCCATAATGATTTTTGATTCTTCTTCTTCAGAGCATAGGTCATTGAAGAAAATAGAGGACCCTAATTCAGTTTCCACCGAATAAATAGGATGATTGCTAGGCTGTGATTTATTGTTGACCATATATTTAAGCAGAACCTCCCTATACAATATTTTGTCTTGACCAAAGACAAGAATAGTATCATATGGCATGTCCATCTGGAGGGTCCCTTTTAGTTTTGCAACCCATGACTTGGACAACAACATACCGAATTTTGGAGGAATATCAGCGACCACTATGTCCATCACCATGTTCTTTTCCGGGATTTGTGCCAGAGAAACCACCATGTATTTGATCATGCTGAGGCATTTCACCTTTCTTGAATCAAAGGAGAACACGTATTTATAAGGTCTTGTGACATTGAGACCTAATTGGTCCATGACCACTTTGGGCATCAGGTTGTGAGATGCTCCAGAGTCCAGCATAGCATTGTGTAGAATCATGTCCTAGATTTTCAAGCTGACATAAAAGGGAGGGACTTCTTCATTCTCATTGCTTTCTTCTACTCTTGGTCCGAATAGGATGGCTTGGTGATCATCTTGTATGTTTAGGGTATCAGAGGTTTGTCCCATTTTAAGAATGTTGATGATCTGACTTCTATATTCGCTATTCCTGATCAATTCATTAAATGGTACCAAATTTTTTTATCTTATCCATCTCACTTTCGAAATCAAACGAGGATGGAGTTTTTTCTACCTCTTTGGTGACCATTTATTTTCTAGTCAATATTTTCTTCTGATGTTATTCTTTATGTTTCCCATTTTCCACCATGTCCCTTGTAGCAGAATATTTCACAGTGGAATCCTTTGCAGTTGAATCTTTTCTAGTGGAATCTTTTTTGGGTTGCTGGAAGAAGGTATATTATTTTGAGCTTCTTTGGAGGGATTCCCCTTGGGAGGATTACCGTTTGGGGGATTTGGGGGTACTTTTTTATTTCAAAGGTTATATTGCCTTTGGAATTGCATGATGGAATTTTGCAATCCAGTCTCGTAATCTTCTCTTTCTACTGATATCCTTTCTTCTTCATCTTGTAAGAATATTTCACTTGCATCCATAAATTGGTCTTGTTTTTCTTTGTTTAGAAATACCTCAGCTTCTTTATCATCATAGCAGTTCATCTTGTCTTCCAAATATCCATCATAATATTCATTCACATAATTATTTTGAAAAGGAGGCCTTATCTGTTATTCCCCCTGATTTCCTTGATTTCCCTGATTTTCCTAATTTGCTTGATTTCCATGATTTGCTTGATCTTCTTGAGCCACCTGATTTCCTTGATTTCTCTACTCTCTTTGTATAATCTATGGAATGGTTGGTCTTCTCGGATTTCTGGGTGGACCATCAACCTGTTCTCTAAGGTTGGGTCTATTCCCCAGGGCCAATCTCTCCATCATTCACTCCATATTTATCATCATTGCTTCAAATCTATCCTCTGATGTTTGTGATGTCAAAGGCTGTTCTCTCTCCTGGGTTCTATTTGGGTCCCTGCCAGAATTATTTTTCATCTTCCCTGAAGCCATCAGGTTCACTCAGGTTCACTCATACCTCTATGGTATCAATTTTCATATCATCCAATGTGGCAGATCTTCTTTCTCTTAATAATAAAATGAAGTCTCTTTCAAAATAATCAACATATATGAGATGAACATCCTTAGTGGGGGGGTTTCACTTCATTAGGAATCACATTATACACTTTCATGAATCTAGTTGAAAACTCCTGCACCACTTCATCTGATGACCTCTTCATATTGTTGTATTGGGTCAACAGTTGGAGGGGATTTTTCTTATCTCTCCATTTTGAAAGGAAGCTTGTTTGAAAGGCTTCGAAATCTACGATACTACCTAGTGGAAGGGATATGAACCACTTCCTTACATATCCTGCAAGAATTTGTGTAAACAACCTCATTTTTACATCTTCAAAGTCTACTTCTTCCAAGTCTATGAAATCATTGAACCGGTCTAGATGATTCTGAGCCGATATATTACCTTCAACGTCATACAGTTTGATCCTTAGGTTGTAGTCTTGAGGCAAATCATGCAATTGAGCAGGCAGTATGAGGGGAGAAAATCTGGCTATCATGGCTCCGGTGAGGGATCAGAGAGGGTGTTGATTTTGAGCAAGGATCACTACAGGCTTGAAAAATGTGGCTAGAATCAAATATTTGAATCTCTTTTCATTGAATATGGTCTCGTTTAAACGAGATTCAGATTTGGTCCTGAACAGGGATTGCTCAAATTTCATGTCAAACTCAAGGTCTTCAATGCTAGTCACTCCGTCTTTGGGAAAACACAAATATCGATCTGGACACAACATTGGGGTCACCGGATTCTATTTTCTTTTATGTACAAGATTTTCAAGGTCATACATAGGGATTGCAACTTTAGGGTCTGGGTTTCTCCTAGTGTGAATTCTCTTAGGAGCCAGAATTTCTATCTCACATGGTGTAGTGCAATTGGTCTCTGAGTAACGGAGTCGCTAGGGTAAAAATAATATTAGACAGTAAGGTACTTGATCCATTGTCACCCTCATGGATCAAACTAAAGCTTTGAGTCATTTTCCCGGGGAAGATTTTTCAGTTTTGTCCTCGACAACGGTGCAAGAATGTTATCACATTGTAAATTTTGTCCAGCTGAATAGACAAACGACATAGGTAGTTGTTTCAACCTACTTTAGAGCTGGGCACTAGCCTTCTCAACTCAGAGAGGGATCTCTCTTGTCACTTGATATCTCTTTAGCAATCGGTGGCTAGATTTGGTTTGTTTTGGGGGTTTTTATAAAGTTGCTGGCTAAGAAGGGGAGGAACACTCAGGGCTATGGAGTCAAAATTCTGAAAGTGATCGAAAACAATGCATTAGATGATAAAACTCCCTAGAGGATAAAGGATAAATGAGGCAATGAGTCTGAGTTATTTTTAAATTTAAATAGAGTGTAGGAAGATAAAGAAAACAAATAATTGCATCAGAGCATTACCGAAATGAATTATGAATTAGTTAAGAAGACACTAACACAGTTTGAATTGCTTAAGCCAAGAGCATCACAAGATGAATTTTGGGCCTTTAAATCTCCAATTTAAATAGAAGAAAATGTAAATGAAATGACAGGTCACAGGAAATACATACGATGAAGGGAAACAAAGCTCATATCACCACCCTTTAGAATCTTTTCATAGATAATTCAAAATCTTTTGCATTTATATTCAATTCAGATTCAAAAAAATTACAAATAGAGTATGATACAACCAAAAAGGTGCTCTTGCACTTCTGCTAACATTAATTCATTCAAGTATCCCATTATTTATACAATTTGATCACAATGGTTGAAACTGAAGAATTTTAGCTTCTAAAACTAACTAAAACAATTCTGACTAACAATTTGGTATATGAACTGATTTACAATGATTAACAAAAAGTGTTTCAAAATTGAGGACAAATTTCTCTGACTGCTCGGCTTCCTCCGCGCCACCTGTCTCGCTCTGATGTTCGACTGAAGCTACAAATTTGGTGACACCTGGAAATCACTTACTGGTTTCGAGGATACTAGACTTTGTCTTACCAAGCCACACAATTTCCTTCCATTGTGAATTAGAGGGAATTTCGTAATCCATCAACTCTTTAATCAAAATCTCCAAGTCAATGCATGTGGCGTAGGATATAGTTGGAAGGCTAACCTTTACTATTTTGAACTTATTCAAAATTTCAAATTTTGTAGCCAAATACTCTACCAGACTTGGGCCTTTCAGACTTTCTTCTATAACTTCAAATTTAGAATGGTCCATTCTACACTGAATGAGGAGGGGATTGTAGTTTTTTTGATTGTATAATGAACCTTTTCCATCCTACAATGGTGGGAGGCCTTTGATAAACAATTGTTCAAATGCATCCTTGAACTCTTGTATGTTGTGCTCCATTTGCGTAGATTTGTTTAGGATCGATCTGAGTAGGTTGTGCTTGGCGATGATCCTCCTGGCCCAAATGATCAACGCAATCCTGTCCTTTACCTTGATAGTTTGGAGATCAGCAATGGGCACAAAATTTAGAAATTCAATAGCATTTTGGGCACATTCTGAAGCTTATTGGCTAATACTTCATTTACAATATTACACCTGCTCCGAGTCATAGCAACAACGCTATCTCTTTCATTTATAAAATTTAGATAAACCCTGAATTTAGCAGCCTCTACAGCAATAGCATCCCATAGCACATGTTTGACTCCCTGTAATAGTTTTTTTCCCTTTAACCTGGTTTTCTTGCAAATCTTGATTATCTCTGTGGAGTTGAGCCATTTTCTCATCTTTTACTTGCAAATCTTATTTCAAATTTTCTATGAATTCTTTGAGACCCTTGATCTCCCTTGTTTTTAAGCTTACCTGAGACATATCTTGGACCAACCCCTTAGTGCTTTATCCAACCTCTGTATTAGCAGGAACAATGACAGCCATATCTGATGTTGCTACCTATACTTGTGACCAATTCTCTTTTCCTTTTCTAACTGCAATACTTTAGCTTTGTAATTGAGTGCTTCTTTTCTGAATGTTTCCTTCTCCTGTTCAAATCAGCTAGCTCTATTGTCTGTGGATGATCTGTAGGGGACATATTCATTTTTTTCTTTAGGATTTGAATCATCTTATCTTTCCCATCTAGAGAAGCCTTCACCCCTTGGGGGCCTTTAGATTCTAACCTTTTGACCCGTGTCATCCAGGATTTGTTGCATGCCTTTTCATGTTTCAATTTTCCATCTAGTTTGAGTGCATGTGTTGTCAATCTTGCAACCCTCAGATTTAAGCTCAAATAATCTGAATATAGCATGTCACTGACATTCTTGTGGAACTTTACTATGTTAAACGTATTTCTTTCCACATCCTTCACTGAGTGTAATGAAGCCTTGTGCTAGGACATCTTCTCTACTTCAGGTAAAATGTCTCTTATTTCACTATTGGCCATACTTCCCTTCACAACATACTGATTCATTAAATATTCCTTGGACTGATAAAATTCCCCAGGTTTCTTTCCAAATATGTGTTTCCTGTTGCTAAAAACTTTCATTTTGTGGCATGCTTCATGTACCAGCTTATTCATTCTTGGTTACACCTTCCACCATCTCCATGCTCGTTTTCCCTTTGGGATCTTCTTCTTCCAGGTCAATTATTTGAGAGGATGATGTGATCTTCATTTTCTTGGGAGTATCTTGCTGGATACTGGCACCCAAGGCCTCTGAACTGCTCCTCTTATTATAGACACTCATTTTAGGGGCCTTGACAACCAACCTAGGGGAAGGTTTCTATGATGGGCTCTGCTGGGAGGCTGATTCTATTTGTTTTGTCTGATCATGTTGCAGAGTGACCTCCATATCTACACAGGTTTCCAGATTGGCTAGCTTATCGAATCCTTCAACATGCTCATGTTCGTAGGGGCCTTGTTTCCTCGCCAATATTCCCTTTGATATGATTTGATGTAGATCATATTTCCTCCCTTGCAACTATGTGAACCTGAATTCATTGAGTTTGGATTGGATTAGATGCAAACAAGACTTGTTATTTACCACAAAGGGCCCCATTATGAAAGGAAATTTTAGGTTAGAAGCCTTGTGTGCTTTCAAAAAATGCTCCGTCTCTGAAATGATCCTTTGTATTATGAACTCCAAAGAAAAGATTCTGTGAGTAAAAAAGATTGGTAAAAAATAAGGTCCTTCCTGATAGCCATATACCCAAATCAGAGTAGACTGTATGAACAACATCCTATCTCTTACCCTGTTCTCTAAATTTGGTTGTAAAGAACTTCTCATTTCTTTCAGAACCCTCGGTAGATTCGAACAAAAAATAAGACTATACACCTTGGACATAATCTTATTTATGAAAATAAGCATGGTGATTCTTTTACACTCGGTCGAAATAAATGAAGTCTCGAGAAATTTGGTTCTGTTAGATTCTAGGAACATTCTTAGCAAGTGCGTGTAGTATCTGAAGTGTCTCAATGAATTGAAGTTCACCAACTATTGATGCATATTATCAGCCATGAATTTGTCAAAATTGACACTGACTGACTGACCAAACCCTGACATAAAGAAGGTCAACAAGAAACCTAACATGACTTATACCACAAACTTGTCATTATCCAACCCTAGAATTTGAATCAGCAAATAACAATCCCACTGGACTTCGATGACCATGATGCTTACACTGGCAGGCAATGAAAAACTCTCTGAATGGTGTTCAGGTTTGACAATGGTTTGCAAAAATAGAGATTTTACTTCTGGTGGGAACTCTCTATAAATTGTGATCATCTTCTCTTCCTCAAAGGGATTTGACATGGTGAGGGAGGACTCTGGTATATTGAGGGTGTGCCGAAGCGATGGACTGTCGATTTCACATAAAACCTCTAACCCTAATTTATTCAAAATGAATCTTTCTTCCTGAGAATACTATTCTTCACACCAGCTTACAAACTCAGGGAAGGGAAAGACTACTTATACGACGTAAGAGGTGATGGAGGATTGAGCCGCTTCGAGGAAAGGTATGCGCATTCCAACATTGTCTAACAAATTTGATCTGAATACAAAAACTAGCGAAACCGTTATCTGTGTGTCAAAAATGTCAGAGTCTCTGTCAATTAGGGCTTCTTCTCTGGAGGAGATTTCTTGTTCATTCACAGATAAAATGATGGTGTTAGTACCCATGGTGAAAAATACCTGTTAAGCATCGAAGAAAGAATGAACCTGACTCAATTCTAAGCTTGAGTTTCAAATGGATGCTTTGCGCCAATTTATGAACGTTTGAATGCTTCGAAATATCATAAAATAATGTTGGGGTTCCTCCTTTTATACTTGCCTATCGACATCAAGGTTTGGAGAAAATGGTTTTAGGTAGACCGCTTTTCACCCCGATATGACTCTGAGGGCGCCACACGTCCATGATTTAAACCACAACAGTTTTCCCTAGTCCTCCCTCGACTGATTAATATTTTCACTACTTCAATCGTCGATATGAGTTTCAGTCGTTGATATGGCTCATTCTAAGATCTACGGTCCACCTTGACCCATCAACTTTTGACATCAGGGGTTTTGAGAAAACGATTTTAGGTAGACCGCTTTTCGCGCCTATGTACCTCTAGAGGCACCACGTGTCCATGATTTAAACCATGATAGTTTTCCTTGGCCTGCCTTCGAATAATTGTCTTTCACGTTGTTTCATTCTCCGATATGCGCCTTAGCCATTGATCTGGGCTGCTTCAAGATCAATGATCCATTGATTCCTACCTCTGCTATATTTTTCTGCATGCCTCCATACAATACTTTATCCTCCAAACTATCACACCTCCATAGTGATGTGTCTTTTCGATAAATCTCTAAGACTTGGATCCTGATCCGAAAAAGGTTATGATGATAACACACTGGAATCCTACTGCAACCTTTGAATGAGAGTCCACACTTTTTCATCGTTCTTCCATTCATCCCTTGCTTCTATTATCCAATCGGGCTCGATGATCGAGATAGCACAGAGAAAGGCCTCAAAATATTCATCCTTTCTTGAGAGTGCATATGCCACAACATTTTTCTTCCCTTTTTTATAGATGNGTTCCAAGAAGTATTTAAGACTATCATGATCTGTTTTGACCTTGAAGTGCCTACCTATTAGGTAAGGATGCCATTTCTTCAATGCATGTAGTATTGCCATCATTTCCTTCTCATAAATGGGTTTGTGTAAGTCATTTACCTTGAGTGGTCAATGTTCAAAAGCCAGGGGCCTTCCTTTTTTCATTAAGACAGCACCAATTCCATTTCTCGAGGCATCACTTTCCACAATAAAGGTTTTTGTGAAGTCTGGAGTGGTCAAGACAGGAGCTTTGCACATCACCTCTTTAAGTTTTTCAAAAGAATTAGTTGCCTCTGGAGTCCATGAAAATGCATCCTTATTAGTTAGTGTCATTAAAGGTGTTTCTATTCTTCGAAAGTTCCAAACAAACTTGCGGTAGTAACCTGTAAAACCCAAAAATCCTCTAATATTCTTCAATGTTTTGGGAATCGACTAGTCCTTAGTCCATCGACGAGTGATTTGCGAGAAAAAATCCATCAATACCACACAAATTGATTGGGTTCTAAATATAAATAAGAAATCCGTGCCTTTTGTGTATGTGGCACATTATGTAGATCAAAGAATTGCTCCATCTTAAGTATCCATGTGATTGGGTCCTTGCCATCAAACTTCCTCATATTGATCTTAGGAAAGTGGTTGGTCTTCATCCCAAAGTTAGAGATTCTCCATTCTTGATTCATCTTCCTTGTGTCCTCATCATGAATTTCATGGGATACATTTTCACTTTCAGGTGTCCTCTCTATTAGGATTCTTTAGGAAATTTTTCAATCCTTCCATGATATCCCCTTTTAAACCATCCATATTAGTATTTATTGCCTCCAATTTAGCTTCCATTGAATCCATCATCTCTTGTAGTTAATCTTTTGTTATTGTCTTCTTTTGTAAATCATTTATGTCCCTACGCATTTCTTCACCTTCATAAAGAGTCCAAGTAGGATTATCTAGAGGCTTATTTGGAGTAGAATTTCCCTTTTTTGGTGGCATGTTGGCCAAGTATCACTTTAAACCTTGATTTTGAGGTGGTTCTGATAGACAATCTTCCTTTTATTGTATCTCCAAAATTCCGTCCCTTCTGAGTATAAAATTTTATTTTTTGTATTTTTCTGATATTTCTTCTCTACAATTCCACAGGTCTGATCAAAATTGGATGTGCCAAGTGGAATTTACGGTAACTTCCCCACAACTTGCTGATTTTTGGCCTTTCCAGGAGATCTCAATTGTATAGCATTCCCAGCACAAAATAATTGATATAAAATTTTGAAACTTGTACCAGAACTACTACGGGCTGTCCATTATCCAATGCAACCAGTCTCACTCAATTTAGATACTCTAGGAAGAAGTTATGATTGTTTTACCCGTAACACCTGCTTGAGACTAGTCAATAGGACTAGTCAGATACCCTATCTTCCACAGGGTGTATCTACAAATGTATTATGACCCAGAATCTGAAATTGTTACCACATATACCTTACTAATTTTTGTGAATAGCGTCTGTATTTTAGGGTCTGAGACATTACAAAAAAATGTTTATAGCGAAAATTTTACAATCACTCAATTCAGAATGATTCCAGAACCCTATCTTACACAGGCTTTATCTCTGAAATTATAAGGCCTCAGGAGATGAAATTTTAACCCAATATATAGTGATTTGTCTACTAAATATCCTCCAATCCGTTCCTTCTGAAACATTGTAGAAAAAAAGTTATATCTAAAATTGCAAGGTGTCTCGGATGTATTAGCGAAACTCCAAGACCTTGAACTCTGATACCATATGTTAAGAACCAAATATCAATATAGCATAGAAAAACCTCCGAATAAGTACTCAATGCCTTGAAAAAGAGATAATTTCAGGTAATAAGCCTCTTCGAGGGGGAAACCTCCTTATACCCCACATACATGTCCAAATACAATATGATTCCAAATGAAAATGTCTCCTTGGTATATATAGGAGACTAGGAGGTACAATTAAAACTAATGGACTAAAGATGACATAAATAAAATAGCATTACTAATGTAATATGCCCCCCATTAAGGGGTAATGAGCCACTATTTAGGGCTTAACAGTCTTAAAAATGATGTTCAAAAGTTTTTTTATGAATCTTTGGTATGCCAACAGAATAAGGGAGAGACAATCAATACTCCAGGTCTCCTACAACCATTAGCTATACCAAGCCAACGTTGGGAAGAAGTTTCAATGGATTTTATTAGATCTTTACCCAAATCCAAAGGAAATATTGTCATCATGGTATTCGTGGATCAACTACCAAAGTATGCCCATTTTTTCTCTCTTTCTCATCCTTTTAAAGAAAGTACAATAGCAACATCATTCATGGAAATAGTTCAAAAACTATATGGAGTTCCCAATATTATTATAAGTGGCAGAGACCCAATTTTCATGGGAAATTTTTGGATTGAATTATTTTCTTGTTTCAGTATTCAATTGACTCATAGATCCTTGTACCACCTTCAATCTGATGTGAAAACTGAGATTCTGAATAATTGTCTAGAAGGATATCTTCATTTCTTTGCATCCAATAAAAAAGACACAATAGGTCAAGTGGTTTCCCTTGGTGGAATGGTGGTACAACACATCTTTCCATACTTCATAAAAAATTTCCCCATTTCTGGAACTTTATGGATATCATCCTCCATCCATCACATCACCCTTGAAAGGGAGTACAAAGGTTCAAGCAGTCGAGGAAAACATAGGGAATCAACAAGAGGGCCTCAAACTATTGAAGTACAACTTGGTTATGGCACAAAAATAGGATGAAACAACAATCAAATCAAAATTGCAGTGAAAGGGAATTTGAAGAGGGGGATTGAGTATTTCTAAGGATAACACGATACAAACAAATTTACCTCAAGGAACAAAAGAAGAAAAATAAATTAGCACCCAAATATTATGTCCCCTATAAAGTTTTGCAAAGGATTGAAAGTATGGATTACAAATTGGAGTTGCCTCCATCTCCATGTGTACATCCAGTCTTCCATGTTTCTTTCTTAAACAAGGTCATTGGAAAAAAGATCCCAATCCAAACTATTTTTCCAAAGATCAATGAAGAAGGGAAAATCATACTAGAGCTAGAAACAATCCATGAAACAAGAACTAATCAACTGATAAATTGAGCAATTATAGAGTATCTCATCAAATGGAAGAACCTATTAGTGGAAGAGGAAGAAAATTTTTGAAGAGTAGGGGCATGTTAATCCCTAGACAAAGCCCCATTTTATGTATAAAACCCATTATTAAGCCCTATATATTGAATTATTACATTTCTATTAGGTCAACTAGAACCCTTCATTGCACCCTTTCATCATAATTGTAACCCTTTGTCTCATATATATATATATATATATATCAAGGATATCTAGTATTAGGATCATCTTATCTAAACTCATATTGTGTTTTGAAGTGGATATATTATAAAGGAGGTTTTCCCCTCGAAGCAAACTGCAATTTATTGATTTTTTATCATTTTTAAGGCATTGGACCATAACAAAAGCTAAATTAAGAAAAGGCTAAAAATGACATGATCAATTATTTAATGACAAATGTAACTTATGTAGGTAACTTATTTCATGAATGTATTAGAAAAATTCTATATAATGAATGAGGAGAAGAAAAGTTGATATATTTGTCTTGGGAAACTTGAGGAAAAGGCTTGGATGCTAGTATAGGTAGTAGATTGAGGGCTCGAGGGCTCTCAATTGTGATGACTAAGGGGATTGATTGGGAGGAGAGTCGTCCCCCACACTGTTATTGCAACATGATGGATAAAGCTTGGAGCACAATGGATCAACATGTATAGCATTATAAGTAAGTAAATATCTTCACCTCTTAGGTAATTCTCTCACCACTTGCTCACTCTCATCAACTATTTGATCATAATCAATGAATTTCTACTTTATTTGTTTAATGGATGAAAATTTCTAGATTTATTTATATTTTTATTGGAATTAGAATTTGGGTCATTACTTATGGTATTAGAGCAAGGTTGCAACCCTTGATATCTATGATACTTTATGAAACCATGTGTGTCTCTAATTTTAAAATTTTGTTTGAAAAAAAAATACATAATACCCAAAGCCCCACCCACAATTTAGATTCCTTGCTAGATGACGCTTCAAAATAATTCTATGTGGGAAAAATACACTAAGAGTAATGGAAACTACCATAGATATATTTTTGGCATATTTCCTACCCTATAGGTGTGGGAGCGAAGCCTATTCAACTTTGATACCTTTATTTCTCAAACAATCAATAAATACCAGTCGATACCATGCATCTCGGGTAATAGTAGTTGTTGGCCCTTGGGTATGGAAGTAAGTGAAGATGAAGGTAGAAAAGGCAAAACGTGAACTACGTAGAAGACACAATGACTGTTAGTGGATTGAAGTGAGCACAAGAGTAGAAAAGACGAAGTGAAGTAAGAAAAAGAAAGTCGTTGGACGAGGAGATTGAGGATGACAGATAAGCAAGGAAGACAGATCGTGGAAAACTCAACGAGCAGAAAAAGCCACCATTAGATGATTTGGAGCATTGCGCGAGAAGGAAGGAAAGATAGGCTAGCAAAGGCCTAAAAACGTGGGTCAAGTTGACCTAGGGTTTTGGTATCTAGGGTTTTGATACTTATGTTTCAGCCTAAGGTTGTCGGTGAGTGATTGTAATGTATAAATAAGAACCTAGATGAGGGAAGAAGGTTCGTTCTAGTTTTGTTATTGGCATGAGTGATTATTTTTTAGAGAGAAGTGTTAAGTGTGAGAGCCTTTTGGTATTGTAAGATCTTCAGCTAGGTGCGAAGATCAACCTTGCAGCTGGGTGCACAGGAAGGGGATAGATAGAGAGGAGAAGAGATAAGATCTGCCAGATAAGTGTGCAGATAAGAACTGTATGCTTTACCTTAACATATTATAAATCACAGTTTCATGGATGTATCCCTAGAGGGAGGGTGAACCATGTATATATTGTGTTATGTGTGTTTGATGTTGTGTTCTTTTACTTCTATTATTGTATTATTGCATTATTGTGATAGATCTGAGATATATGGTGCACAGTAGGCTTAAGATGGTAATTGATATCTAGATGTTGTTTTGTTCTTATACTAGATCCACTTGGTATTCCCTTTGGTTGTAGACATCCCTGTCGTGTAACCCCCCATAGCTACTTCAAGTGAGACTGCATCTACCTCTTAGGTGTTGCCAAAAGGGCCAGTAGTTAGGTCTTGTTGGTGCATTCTTGGAGATGAACCCTGGGTCTGCCCCTGTCCCAACAAATGGTTTTGTTGTCGAGTCAGGATTCTTCTTGAGGGAATGTCAACGTGGTTCCCATCGAAGATAGAGATTCAGAAGTGGATAGAGGATCAAGAAAAGGACATCGTTGAAGCCTAGAACAAGAACCCTAATCTTAGTACAAAGGATTGGTTAGGAAGATATATCTTTACCAATATAAACAAGATTTTCTTTGGAGGAATCCATCATGAGATATATGAGTGGTTATCTAGGTTAGCAGATACGTAGTTTGAGATTAGATATATACCTCCTGTAGTTTGGACATCAACGCTAATCAACAAGGTCAAGAGAGTCGATAATGTTGTGTCACGAGAAGTAGATCATTGGTTTGATAGCACCATTGGAGGGTACATCACTGAGTTTGTTGTTCACAGAGTAGAGTCATATAGCCAAGCCGAGAGGTATTTCTTCAAAGGACCCAGAGGAAATTTTTTACACTTCTTGAAGTTGAAAATCAAGATGCTATTGCATGAGAAGAACATCCTGAAGATATAGTAGTTGGTCAAATTGGAAAAGGCTAATATTCAAGAACTCGGACAATGACAATGACACAAAGGCTAGACATACGGGCAGTGGGAAATAATTTAGAGAATTTCCTCTTGCAAACCTGTTCAGGGAGAACTATGGGGAAGATGGTTTCTACAATAGAGAAGAGGTAGATCCGATGGATGAAGAGCATTCAGAATCTGCTAGGGAAGAGGAAGGGAAAGCTGAAGAACTTCACCGAGAAGAGCCAAAAACTGCACCGAATGTTGAAGTAAGTACTATTATCCCTCATGTTGATTCAACAACATTAATAAATTAGAGTAATCAGAGTCACCAGAGAATTTAGAGCACTTTCACTAGCATCCCACCACATACTCAGTCAGGAAACCTAAGGAGATCCATGGCAGATGAGATGAGGTTAATCACCTTTAGGGGAGATGGACCTGAAGACCCTGACCAACACTGGTTTCTCTGTGAATTCGTGTGGAGTATTAAGAATATCATCGATGAAGTTGTCAAACGATCTTAGTTCAGTACAACCCTAAGAGATCGCGCACTAAGTTGGTATATGAAATTTGTCCAAGGAGCTGCACCTAAACCGTTGAATTCCATTAAAACTATACTAATTTTCAAACTCAAGAAACCTAAGTTAGAGTCACAGTGCATTACAAAAGAAAAATAAATCAAGAAGAGTATAGTTGAACCTATGTGGGAGTTTGATCAAATATTTAAGACCTTGACAGGCCATTTGAGTTTTTAGATCCCCGATGAGAAGAACAGGTAATGGTTGATTGCTGCCCTCTTGCCACACATAAGAGTTTCCCTAATGCAAGAAAAGATTGCTTCGCATAATGAGGCACTGTATATCACCATGAAGTTAGAATCAACCCCTATGGGAGAATCCAACTCAAGTATGAGTCAAATCTTGAGTCAGCTAACTAGTTTGTCTCTACAAGTTGAAGACATGAAGAAAGACAAGGGGAAACACAAAAGAGAGGAAATATGGTGTATCATATACAAGTCATAAGGCCATGAAAAGGAAAATTATCCCCTATTTCATGAGTACTTGGCCTCTAGATCTCCGAGCCCTTTGAAGCAATTCACCTTACCCTGGTGCGAGGAATGTAGAAATTGACATCACCCTAGTGAGTGTTACTACATGAAAAATAATGTTCAGACACCCATAAATCTGTATTGCACATTCTATAAGTCCATGGGGCATGATCATAGGGATTTTAGGGCCTATGACCTCATGCATGAAAGGTCCAGGGACATATACAAAATTCAAGGCGAAGCATAGTAAGAAGGAAACACTACGCAGTACAATTCTCCAGGAAGAGGAAACTTCAATCCTCGTGGTGGATTCAAAGGAAGAGGATGAGGAGGAGGTATGGGTTGAGTTCGATGATAGATTATTTGTTACAACTGCGCACAACTAGGACACTTAGCAAGGGACTGTCAGAACCCCTGTACTACTTGCAGCTACTGCAGCTCATTCAAACATGTCATTGNGATCCTAGAGTCATTGTTATCACTAGAGGAGGCATTGTTATAGGAGAAGACAGAGTGACCCAATGAAAGACTACAGAAGACTCAAGAGTTAGGAAAGTTGTGGAGAAGGCACAAGCTTTTGATGCAAAGAAAGAAAAACAAATATTTGAGGCGGAAAGAAAATAATTTAGGAAAGACCAAGGGTATTCATCAAAGACATGCCAAGAAGTAAGAGAATATGGAATGCCTTTGGAATTTGATCAGTTTGCTCTAGTAGGAGAAGGAAAAGAGGTAAGCAAGCTCATGGAATTCTTATATACTTGCATTAAGTTGATTCAGGTTGAAAGCGTTGTACAAGAGATACAAAATTTAATCAGGCAGTATGAGCTAGGAAAGATAGATCCCTTACTGAATAAATAAGTACACCAAGTCTCTAAAAGGAGAATGAAAAATAAGAAACTACACCTGAATGATCAGATTGGAGAGTATGATATAGATTATGTGGTCCTCGACTTAGGGTCAGAGGTCACTGTCATGACGAAGTAGACCTAGGCACTGATGGGAAAACCTAATCTGATCTATTCCCCCATCAGACTCAGGATGGATAATCAACAAGCTGTCAGCCCCTTTGGCAGACTGGAGCATGTCCCTATGGACATCGACAGAGTAAGGACGTTTGCAGACTTCGAAGTAATTGAGATAGTTGACGATAGTTATCCTTATCCTGCACTATTAGGAATTGATTAGTCTTTCAATAATTCCACTGTGGTTGATTTAAAGAAAATATGAATGACATTTGAAGTATATGGCCTTAGGGTCATTGCACATTTGGATCCTGATGAAGGTCGGCGATACAAAAAAACCATCAGAGAATAAGACCTCACATACGAACTGGAAAACATATACAAATTAACATCCAGACAACAGGATTACATTAATCCTATGGTAGATGGGAAACTAAGTTGGTGAAGTGACAATGCATGTTCATCAAACTCAGAAGAAGCACTGGAGAACTGGCAGAAAAAAATGTGTGAAGTATCTACAAGAAGGTGCTCTAGATTAACCAGAGAAGTTCGTTGGATCGACACAACAGTAAGTAACCTACCTACCTTTGATGGTCTAATCATTTAGAAGCATTCTTGTTGGACTTTGAGGAAATTGTACCAACACAACAAATATTGTTGGCAATGGATGAGGCCTTGAGAGAAACCCCATCAATATGGTGGGGGACACACAAAAACAACATTAAAGACTGGGTACAATGTTGTGCTTTGATGACAGTGAGGTTCTCATCACAAGTAGAAGGTTGTGAAGTTAGGTACACAGGTCAAAGATGTCTGAAGGCCCATGTGTGAAGTTGTGAGGAAGCCTGGAGCAACATTTCTCACGAACAGTGGGTGCACAAATTCATTAACACACTAGAAACAACCCCTATTAACTGGTATCTTCAAGTAGAACTGTGCCTCATGACTGCAGATTGGGAAGGTATGAATCAAAACTTTATAACTACCTTTTTGTTTGAAATTCAATATCCTTCAGTAGATCAAGCATTACAGCTTGTAAGAAAAAATGTATTTGAGGAGGCATCTAGCCTCCCTGTGGAACAAGAAGAGGATTAATGGACTACACCTTTCCAAAAATTGCAAGGTTGTTACAACATCAATGTTGATGAAGACGATGATCCTAGGAAGGTGAACATCACCAAAACAGAAGGCCAAAGAGACATAGAAGGACCTAGAGTCGAGCTACCTTTCATTGGACAACCGATCAATATCAAGAAAGTCAATATTGGAACAGAACAAACACTGAAGCTTGCAAATGTAGGGGATTATTGGGATGTTGCCACTATTGGCAAGATCACAGAGTCATTGCATGAATATCAGGACTTGTTTCCAACCAAGTTCACTGATATGAAGGGCATCAAAGGGCCTATGGGAGAGATGAGGATCCCTTTGAAACAAGATGGT
>JASDQU010306412.1:56144-67182 GCA_032191745.1 Picea mariana | reverse complement strand
AATAAATCATTCATTCCTATATATAAATAGCTAGAAATAATAAAATACCGTGACCAATACAATTTTTGACAACTGGGGATGATTTTCTCCTTCAATCTTGCATGTGAACTCCTTGCTTCCACCCTCTAATCCAAGACTTCACTGGTACCTCCCAACCAATGCTAGGGGTACTCTTCTTCCCCCTTAGACCCCGGAGATGCAAAGGGATCACACACAAAAAATCATATCAACTAGCTCAAGCTTTCCCTTGCAAGGAGAGGCTTCCACCTCTTGCACAAGCTTGAAGCCCAACTCACACAAGTAAAATTAAAACATAGTCCACAATAAGTTTGGAAGCATAACCTTACCAAGAATAAGAGAGATCCATTTTCCTTCTACACCATTTGTTTTATAGAATTTTCCTCACTGACACATGTCCTCATGCACTAATAATTTACTTTTTAGATTAAATTAATAATGATTATTCACCTACACACTTGTCAAACTATCCCCAAGTTTCACAAGTAATTATCATTTTTATTTTATTTTAAAAGCCAATTTCCCTCACATTCCCTAATGTGTTCCTATTTTCGCTCTTATTCTTCGCTTTTTTCCCCAAATTATCATGTAATGAGTGTCTCATAGCTAGATCTTAGTTAGAGTTGGAAAATGATTCATCTTCTAGTTAGACTAATGGTATCTTGACTCTAAATATTATTCTATGTGTACACCTATTCTCTCATATTTTATTTCTTTCTATTTTAGAAATCCCTTTTTATTATTTTCATGGACACATGTGCAATTTATCCAATCTTTAGATTTTATTCCCCTTTTTCCTAGAGTTTGATTATTCTCCAATCTTTTAACTTATGTCATAATTCATTTAGTCCCTTAATTAAATTTAGACTTAGACTTAGTTTAAGACTTAGGCTTAGACTTTTATTGGGATTTATAATTAATAAATTCATCGTTTAATTAATTATCTTAATCCAACAAGGTCTAATCATTTAAATTTTTTCTAGGCCACCTAGATTTATTGACTCAATTTTTTAATTACGCGACGTGCCCTTCAAGACGCACCTCCATGCTCCAAGGGTGCCACTCACCTTGACTGGTTTTGAAATTTTTTCCAACCCTCAGAGTCAACACTCCACTCGGTCGACCTTATGAGAGACTAAGGGATTCTAAGGAATAAGGACTTCGCCTTATTGTGTGCCCTTTAGAAATATTCATGAGCAACTATCTCAATATGCCATCATGACATCTTGGAACTATCAAACTAGGTAATCATTAACCTACATTTTAGTCGACGACATGAGTGATAGTAGATTGTGACAGTGACACTGCCACACCTCTCCCTCAAAGTCTGGTTTCTATGCATGGCCCCTCTACTCCTTATGTGAGTCGGATTAGCAAGCATTGTCAATCCTGCATCAACAGATAAAACCCATGTCAATAATCCATATAGATAAATCATATTGTAATCAATCATATGTTACAAGTGTGTAAATTAAATACTCAATCAAAATACAATTCACTCCCTGACTCAATCTGGAGTCCAAGGAAGTCCATTGATGCCATCATCATCCATAACCTGTCATGTGTCCTACACACTCAGGCAAACTTGTTAATAACATCTGCCAATACATATACATCAAATAAAAATAAGTCACAACACATCATCATCATCATCATGTATTATCCATAGTTGAAATGAAATCACAATGTACCATAACCGGATCACTTGCACGCAAGTGTCCCAAAAGAATAAGTCAATACAAGTGTGCTTAGTAGAGCGGGATGTTACAAAATTTCACTCTTTCATAAAATTGTATATCTCTCTCCCTCTTTGATATTATTTTGATGATTTAAATTGTATATTGGAGGAAAAAGTGGTGTGCTATCTCTTGGATGCTTGGTTCTTGTTATTGTGGTGGAATATTCTTGGTAAAGTAGGGTTTATCTTGCTATCTTTTGAAATTGGTAAGAAATTTATGCATATTGTTAGTGTTTCTTCTTGTTTCATGGTTTATTATTTTTTTATTTTTTATTATAAGGTCATACACCCTCCATTAAGATACATCCTTATCTTAAATAAGCATATTTTAGCAAAGGTTTCTAGGAGTAAAAGGGCTTACACCCTCCAAGATTTACCTTGCGAGGTTTTGCATGTTGTAGGAAGTAAAGGGGATTATTGTTGGAGTTACTTCACACACACCTAGGATTTATTTTTCCTAATGTTTTTCCAATGTTTATTATTCTTTATCCAGTCTCCTAAAGTTTAGGGAGGATATTCTCTTTAGTTTTCACTTTAGTTTGACTAGTTGAGTGGAGTCTAGATGCTGCATTGGTTTTGTCACCATGCAGCATTGGCATCATCACCAACTAATGTGAATTGTCCTTGGGATTATCACTATACTAGTGCATTACCCATTATTCTCTAATCTCCTCCTCACTTCACTCTGTTTCATTTAGTTAACTGAAGACTAGTAGACTAGTTAACTCAGCTTGGTGGCAGTTCACTCTCGTAACTTCCCGAGAGACTAGACTCGGTGGAAGTTTACTCTCGTAAATGTTGGTGTATGTCTAGATGACTCTATACCACCACTATGGGGCATTGGATTCACCTCCAATGTGCATTGGTTGAGTTATACAGAGTATATCATGTGTAAATTATTCATTATTCATTACGGTTAATGAGAATTCTTCCATTCTTTCTCTCTTGCTTCTTCTTAATCAATTTATCAATGCAAATGTGGGTGGTATTTTATAGATATATATATTCTTTGTAGGTTCAACACATTTACATGGTATCATATCCAACGTACTGCTAAGAAAAATCTACACCAAATTATTTTTACAAGTACCAAAGATTGAAGACAGCGGAAAAATGGAATTCCCAAAAGAATTCATTCTTACACCTTACAATTTATTTTCATGGAAGGATAATATGGTCATTCATATTTGAAGCAGAAGATTGTACAAGTTAACAATGAATACATAGATATAACCAACATCAGCCATAGAAAAATCCAAGTATTTAAATTGAATGGATGAAGCATTCAAAACAATTTGCAATCTCAGTTCTCCCGATCGCCTTTTCAAATATCTTCCTATAAAACCCAAAATGAATCCTAGACCACCAAGGAAGGGCTATTTGGAAAATAGGATGATATTATGGAACACAAGCTCGAGGTGGAATTTCTCACATTGAATCCAAAAATATTTGACAATCTCCAAGATTTCTTTACAAAATACAAGGATTTACTGTCGCAACTCAAAGTTTGTGTGGTTGATAAATCCAAGGAGGAGAAACAAATGGTTCTCACCATTCTCTCAAAAATTGGTACTGAATTCTCAGTTTTCGTATCCACATTCCATTCAGTCAAATTTTCCTCTAGAGCCACCTGAAAGATGCCTTCTCTTGAGGAATTTATCAAATCCATGAGACAAGACCAAACCAAGCTCATCAACATGGGAAAAATCAAAGGCCCAAAGGGGCATGCACTTACTATGAAAGATGGTAGTGGTCATCAACATTAGAAATTTAAAGATAAATACAATACAAAATCTCATGCAAATCCGAAGAATGAATGGTACTCAAAACCCTTGACCAATGCCTTTGGATCCAAAAGTGGAAAGGGAAGAAAAGGGGAGAAATGCACATACTTGCATAAAGGATTCCATCCAAAATCTGCATGCATGCATAAACAAATAGATCTAATGACTCAAATAATTAATCAAAATAACCTTGTAGATCGCATCCTCGAGGGTTCCAAGAAGAAGAAGCCAAAAGATTAGAATCCCAAGAAAGGCAATTCTAGCCATGCCTTGATTGCCATCAACTCCTCTCTCGATGCTTGTATTGTATATTTGGGAGAATCAAATCACATGGATACCACAAAAGTATTCTATTATTCATTGGATGCATGCAAAGGTCCTTGTATTCTGATGGGGGACAACTCTCCAATCGAGGTCACCAATAAAGGGAGGATTGAACTCACCAACAGAAGCTTTGAGAATGTGTTGCACGTTCCCAAACTTTCTGTCAATATTCTCTCTATGTATCAAATGAAAAATTCTAGAACCAAAAATAAATTCATATTCACACCTAATGCAGTGGACATCTATGACATGCAAACCAATTCCAAGGTTGCTACCGGTGAGGTAAATCATCAATATAGATTGTATACATTTTCTTAATTTATTGAACCAGATTCTACTTTACTACTTACCCATGTTGATGAAAGCAATAAGATATGGCACAAAAGGTTCTAGATTTGAATTTTATATATATGCAACATCTGAACAAGAAAATATTGATTGATGGTCTACCACACATCCATTTTTCCAAAGGAATCTGTGAGGGATGTGTTCTTGGAAAACACCCTCAAGAGAAATTCAACAAAGGAAAGAATTAAAGAGCTTCCTCTCCTTTAGATCTGATCCATAGTGACCTAATGGGCCCTTTTCCACATCCATCAATCAACAAAGTGAGGTATGTTCTCATTTTTGTTGATGATTTCTCATGTTTCACATGGATTTACTTTCTCAGGCAAAAATCAGAGGTCTTTCAACACCTCAAATATTTCAAAGCCTTGGTTGAGACATAGTCAAGAAATAAAATCAAATTCCTCCAAACTGATAATGGGGGAGAGTATGTCAATCATGAGATCCAGAATATTTTTCATGAGGTAGGGATTCATTTGTAGCACACAGTTCCCTATACTCCGCAGCAAAACAAAGTTGTTGAGTGGAAAAACATATCTCTAAAAGAGATGGCATCTTGCATGATACATGCAAAGTCACTTCCACAAATATTATGGGCTGAAGCAATTAATTGTGCAACCTACATCTAAACCAAATCTCCCCATAGATTTGTCAAGGATAAGACCCCCTACGAGGCTTGGAGCAGCCTCAAACCAAAAGTGACCCACTTTCGTATTTTCAGTTCATGTGCATGGGCCCAGATTCCCTTTGAAAAGAGGAAGGCCCTTGATCCATAGAGCACAAAGTGTATCTCTATTGGATACCCCGATGGTGTGAAGGGATACAGACTTATTGATATTTCCTCGGACTGGCTCATCATTGAGCAAAGTGTACAATTCGAGGAAAGTGTCTTGCATGTACCTCAACAGCCGCATGCAGACACCTTCATTCTTCCACATGTCCCAGATGATGAGCATGCACATGCTGACTCTTCTTCAGACGAGATTTCTAATTCAGAGGATTCAGATGATCTAGATACAGATTCAGTATAGTCATATGCATATTTAGTGCATCCAGATGCAGTTGCAGAGCCAAAGAAGAAGTCCAAGTGGGCCTAGACTACTCTTCAGGATGTAGGGGATCTTGTTGGTGATCTAGCCAATACTAGGAGGAATCAATTTGATTTCAAGAATCCTCCTACTACAATCACTGCCACTGAACCATTTCCCTCCATCTTTTCTTGGTTCAGTCTTTAGATCCACAGTCTTATGGCGAGGCTACTGGAAATACCTTTTGGGAATACACCATGCAGGAGGAGTACAAATCCATCCTCGATAACCAGACTTGGGATATGGTTTTCCTTCCTTCTGGAAGGAAACTTGTCAGGTGAAAATGGGTCTACAAGACCAAGAGCATACCGGATGGTCAGATTATCATATACAAATCTAGGTTTGTTTCCAAATGATTTCAGCAAGTGTATGGAATTGACTATGATGAGACCTTCACTCCAGTAGAAAATATAAATTCCATACATTTGGCACTAGCCATTGCAACATCCAAGGGATGGGAAGTCCATTAGATGGACATGACGAATGCATTTCTTCGCGATGATATCTCTAAGGAGATCTATATGGAGAAGCCCTAGGGATTTATGCAGGATTCATCTTTGGTATGTCGACTAAAGAAATATCTTTATGGCCTCAAGAAGGCTCTAAGGGCATGGTATGCCAATATGGACTCCTACCTGTTGTCACAGAACTTTGTATGTTGTAAATTAGACCCAGATTTTTACATGTTGAGGATGGTTGATTCACTTCTACTCCTAGTTATGTACATTGATGATTTTTTGATCATCGGTTGCTCGAATTCAACGATTGTTTCAGTCAAGAGGATTTTGTATGATAGGTTCTTAATGATGAACATGGGTCCTCTACACTTCTTCCTTGGACTCGAGATCAGTCAAGATGCAGTAGGCATCAAACTGTCTTAGGCCAAATATGCATGAGATATCCTTGAGAGATTTCACATGATATAATGCAAGTCTGATCCGACTCCTTTCCTATCAGGAGTCAAACTTGAGGATGGCAGGGACACTTCACTGGTTGACAGTACACTATACAGACAACTAGTGGGGAGCGTTTTGTATCTCACACACTCCATACCATACCACTCCTATGCAATTGGAGTAGTTTCCAGGTTCATGCAGGAGCCGCATGAGCTACATTGGAAGGCTACAAAGTGTATCCTTTGATACGTACAGGGTACCATCACCATTTTGATTCATTATGAAGTAGAATCTACATTCTATCTCATAGGGTTCACTGCTTTTGATTGGGTTGGTGATAACCATGATCGAAAATACACATCTGGTTACTCACTCAGTCTTGGTTCTGGGCCTATATGTTGGTCGCGCAAGAGGCATGCTACCATTTCTCTTTCTTCATCCAAGTCAGAGTACAAATGGGTTTTCCCATGAGGTTTTCCCTCTTTCCTCAGTTTATTTTAGTGTATCTTTTCTATTTGGGTACCTAACATGGCCTCGTTGTCGGGACCCATTATTTAGTTTCACCATAGTGATGTTCTGGGGGGGGTGTTGGAGTTACTTCACTCACGCCTAGGATTTATTTTTCCTAAGGTTTTTCCTATGTTTATTAGTATTTATCTAGTCTCCTAAATTTTAGGGAGAATATTCCTCTAGGAGAAGATTCTCTTCAATTTTCACTTCAGTTTGACTAGTTGAGTGGAGTCTAGATGCTGCATTGGTTTTGTCACCATGCAACATTGGCATCATCACCAAATAATGTGCATTTTCCTTGGGATTATCACCAGACTAGTGCATTACCGATGATTCCCTTATCTCCTCCTCACTTCACTCTGTTTCAATCAGTTAACTGAAAACTGGTAGACTAGTTAACTCAGCTAGGTTGCAGTTCACTCTTGTAACTACTCGAGATACTAGACTAGGTGGCAGTTCACTCCCATAAATGTTGGTGTGTGTCCAGAACAGTCCAGACCACCACTATGGAACATTGGCTTCACCTCCAGTGCATATTGGTTGAGTTATACATAGTATATCATGTGTAAATGATTCATTATTCATTATGGTTAATGATAATTCTTCCATTCTTTCTCTCTTGCTTCTTCTTTCTCAATTTCTCTCTGCAAATGTGTGTGGTATTTTATAGCTAGATCTATTTTTTGTAGGTTCAACACATTTACACTTACACCCATAGAGAAGTTGAAAAACCTATCTGTTACACAAGAGACTTCATCACCCAATTGACTAGGCACTAATCTACTTGTATTGGAGATACAAAATCATTTCATTGGTATAGGTGAAATTGTGAGATATTGAATTTGTTCAAGTTGGAATCTTTTCTTAGTGTTATAAGCTTTCTTGTTTCCTAAGGGTGTCCTCTTTTAGACAAGGAATTCATTGATGTAATAAATTTAATGCTAAATCCATTAGGGTTGCGGAAAACTCTCTCTTTCACTCATTTCTTACTAATCTACAACTAAAGTTTACTTGTGAACCTAGATTATTGTTCTATTGATCATTAGATATTGTTTTGACGGTTTACTTGTTCATTTTCGTGGCTATATTTTGTTGTTGTAGCAATTGTTTGCTACAGCCACAAGGATGCCCTAATTTTTTTTTGATAACATCATTTTTCATCCCTCTTTTACCATCAAAACTTGTGTTTAAGTATTGGGATATTATCTACATGTTTAGTGCTTGATTACCCAATAATTAGATGGTGTTTTTCATAGTTAATTTTGAAACTTTTGAAATATTGCTTTGCTGATATATGTGTGTGTGTGTGTGTGTGTGTGTGTGTTTATTCAATTTTGAGACAACAAGGCTTCTTGCTTGTTCCCCTTTGGTTTAAGGCTTGTGTATCTATCTTGTGTCTTGTTCCGAGTAGGTTTAATATTGTCTTGTAGGTACACAATACTCTAGCAACCATCCTTCATCATTATGACTCTCTTTCAAGCATTTTCTTCACTTCCAAGCTTGACCTATAGGGTTTTCATTGGCCATTCTGCCACTTTCCATCTGAATCCCCCTAGGATCACTGAGATTCCCCCCTTGTAGTGATTTATCATCAATAAAGCGAGGGGAGTGTCTATCTAATGTGACAGTGGGTAGGTACTCTCATAGTTCTCACACATTTGAGGTTTGGGTTGGGCTTTGCCCAAGATACATATTGTGCGATAACATGTAATATAGGAAAACCTCAGATGGATTCTAATGGTGCTAATGGAGCCATGGAAGTCATGCACATTCTTAATTCCCTTAAGGTTATTATACCTTTTCTTTCATGAAAAGTAAACTCAAAGTTTCTACCACATTTCCAATTGTTGTTGCAGTTATGCGAACCTTTTTTGACTAGTCACCTCATGAGTGCCTTGCATGCACTATGTATCAGTCCTTAACTTCTCGTGATAGGATTGGTGGATTTATTTGGTTGGATTTTCTGGGTGATTTTTTTTTTATCACCAAAAATCCAGAGAAGTCATAATGTTTGCATCACACGTACTACATCATGGTGTTGTAGGAAAATCTCCCTGCAGATAGGTAGATCACCTCTAGAGCTTGACCTTAACCCTAGATAGAAAAATGCTTATCATGGACACTAACTTCCTTTCAAATCTATCTAAACTAACACATGAGAAGGAAGGATGACAGAAGTACCTTTTTATCGACGTTTGTCCCTGCACGCTCCGAGTTTCACTCCAATCCTTTGCTCCTCGCTGAGTTCTTCGGACAAGACAAGATACAACCACTTCCTACTCTATTAATGTTAGCTTGAAAACAGATCTATCAACTAGTGATAAGTTCATGTGACATTAGACACAAACTAGAAAGAAACAGGCCAAGCATGTCATATTAATGAGAATAACAACAACAGTACTTACAATCGTAGATGCGAATGCGACAGCTTCGTCAAGTCCCCTTCGTCTAACCCTTGATTGAAAGCTCCACAACTTGGATAACAACAGCTTCACTGATCACTCTCCTTTAGCTGGCTGTAAGTTTCGTCCAAGATCATAAGTTTCATGTATTCAATTCTTCCTCCTTTTTCCACCATCATAGAGCCTGTTTATATAGGTTAAGAGGAGCTTAACCTCTTGAGTTATCTTTAGAACAAGTTGGGAACCTTCTCCTTAGATCAGGGATCTCTTGATGAAACCAAGAATTTGAGCACAACTGCCTCCTAATCTCGAAAGATCCTCCCCTTATTCTCCTCAACGGGCCAACTACTGCCTCAGATTAGGCAGTGCTCCCTTAGAAGGGGCATCAGAGCGCTGTAGTGCTCCCTGGTAAGCCTTGGGGAAGCGCCAACGCTCTCAAGATGAGCAGCGCTCCTTCAAAGGGGGCTGGGGAGCGTTATAACGCTCCCTGAAGCATTATAGGGGAGCGCCAGCACTTCTAGAGCTAAAGTAGGGGAGCGCTCCCCCTCAAAACCTTTGTTTCAGGGTTCCTTTTAGGTGTCAAGAGTCATTTGACTTCAGTAAACCAGTTCTCCTCCTTCAAATTAGTCATGTGAGATGTTATAAGTGCTTCCTTAGTGTCGTTGACATGGTAGTATGTCTGAACATCATTTGCGACACTAGTGACCAACTTGCGACACTTGAAAAAGTTGTAGGGAAGATGCGACACTTACGACAAATGAGAGGGACAATGCGACACTTATCCAGCTGAGCAATTTTGACGTGTAACACATGGATGGGGTTTATGTGGGATATAAAAATAGGTAGTTCTGGGGGTGGTGGTTTTTCGACCTCTATGGGATGGGACAGCCAACAACTCTATCTTCTATATGGATAGTGAAGGAAGGTGTCAACTTAAAAATGAATCTCATGATATTGCAACTAATCCAAAGATTCATCTCTCTTGTGGGAAATCACTACTACTATTACCCAAGATGCATGGTATCGGCTGGTCTTTAATTGATTGTTTGAGCAATAAAGGTATCAAAGTTGAATAGGCTTCACTCCCACACCTATAGGGTAGGAAATATGTCGAAAATATATCTATGGTAGGTGCCATTACTCTTAGTGTATTTTTCCCACATAGACTTATTCTAAAGTGTCATCTAGTGAGAAAGCTAAATTGTGGGTGGGGATTTGGGTATTGTGTATTTTTTTTTTCCAACAAATTTTTAAAATTAGAGACACACATGGTTTCATAAAGTCTCATAGATATCAAGGGTTGAAACCTTGCTCTAATACCATAAGTGATGGCCCAAATTCTAATTCCAATAAAAATATAAATAAATCTAGCAATTTTCATACATTAAACAAATAAAGTAGAAATTCATCGATTATGATCAAATAATTGATGAGAGTGAGAAAGTGGTGAGAGAATTATCTAAGAGGTGAAGACCTTTACATACTTATAATGCTATACATGTTTATCCATTGCGCTCCAATATTTATCCATCATGTTGCAACAACACTGTGGGGGATGACTCTCCTCCCAATCAATCCCCTTAGTCATCATAATTGAGAGCCATCAAGCCCTCAATCTACTACCTATACTAGCATCCAAGCCTTTTCCTCAAGTTTCCCAAGACAAATATACCAACTTTTCTTCTCCTCTTTCATTATATAGAATTTTTCTAATATATTCATGAAATAGGTTACCTACATAAGTTACATTTGTCATTAAATAATTGATCATGTCATTTTTAGCCTTTTCTTAATTTATCTTTTGCTATGGTCCAATGCCTTAAAAATGATAAGAAATCAATAAATTGCAGTCCGCTTTGAGGGGGAAGCCTCCTTTATAATATATCCACTTAAGAACACAATATGAGTTTAGATAAGATGATCCTAATACTAG